>OY821521.1:105781541-105984261 GCA_963682025.1 Cordilura impudica
TTTTTAATTTAAAATTTTTAGTTTTTAGTTTTTAATTTTTAATTTTTAATTTTTAATTTTTAATTTTTAATTTTTAATTTTTAATTTTTAATTTTTAATTTTTAATTTTTAATTTTTAATTTTTAATTTTTAATTTTTAATTTTTAATTTTTAATTTTTAATTTTTAATTTTTAATTTTTAATTTTTAATTTTTAATTTTTAATTTTTAATTTTTAATTTTTAATTTTTAATTTGTAATTTTTAATTTTTAATTTTCAATTTTTAATTTTGAATTTTTAATTTTTAACTTTTAATCTTTAATTTTTAATTTTTTTAATTTTTAATTTTTAATTTTTAATTTTTAATTTTTAATTTTTAATTTTTAATTTTTAATTTTTAATTTTTAATTTTTAATTTTTAATTTTTAATTTTTAATTTTTAATTTTTAATTTTTAATTTTTAATTTTTAATTTTTAATTTTTAATTTTTAATTTTTAATTTTTAATTTTTAATTTTTAATTTTTAATTTTTAATTTTTAATTTTGAATTTTTAATTTTTAATTTTTAATTTTTAATTTTTAATTTTTAATTTTTAATTTTTAAGTTTTAATTTTTAATTTTTAATTTTTAATTTTTAATTTTTAATTTTTAATTTTTAATTTTTAATTTTTAATTTTTAATTTTTAATTTTTAATTTATAATTTTTAATTTTTAATTTTTAATTTTTAATTTTTAATTTTTAATTTTTAATTTTTAATTTTTAATTTTTAATTTTTAATTTTTAATTTTTAATTTTTAATTTTTAATTTTTAATTTTTAATTTTTAATTTTTAATTTTTAATTTTTAATTTTTAATTTTTAATTTTTAATTTTTAATTATTAATTTTTAATTTTTAATTTTTAATTTTTAATTTTTAATTTTTAATTTTTAATTTTTAATTTATAATTTTCAATTTTTAATTTTTAATTTTTAATTTTTAATTTTAAATTTTTAATTTTTAACTTTTAACTTTTAATTTTTAATTTTTAATTTTTAATTTTTAATTTTTAATTTTTAATTTTTAATTTTTAATTTTTAATTTTTAATTTTTAATTTTTAATTTTTAATTTTTAATTTTTAATTTTTAATTTTTAAATTTTAATTTTTAATTTTTAATTTTTAATTTTTAATTTTTAATTTTTAATTTTTAATTTTTAATTTTTAATTTTTAATTTTTAATTTTTAATTTTTAATTTTTAATTTTTAATTTTTAATTTTTAATTTTTAATTTTTAATTTTTAATTTTTAATTTTTAATTTTTAATTTTTAATTTTTAATTTTTAATTTTTAATTTTTAATTTTTAATTTTTAATTTTTAATTTTTAATTTTTAATTTTTAATTTTTAATTTTTAATTTTTAATTTTTAATTTTTAATTTTTAATTTTTAATTTTTAATTTTTAATTTTTAATTTTTAATTTTTAATTTTTAATTTTTAATTTTTAATTTTTAATTTTTAATTTTTAATTTTTAATTTTTAATTTTTAATTTTTAATTTTTAATTTTTAATTTTTAATTTTTAATTTTTAATTTTTAATTTTTAATTTTTAATTTTTAATTTTTAATTTTTAACTTTTAATTTTTAATTTTTAATTTTTAATTTTAATTTAAAATTTTTAGTTTTTAGTTTTTAATTTTTAATTTTTAATTTTTAATTTTTAATTTTTAATTTTTAATTTTTAATTTTTAATTTTTAATTTTTAATTTTTAATTTTTAATTTTTAATTTTTAATTTTTAATTTTTAATTTTTAATTTTTAATTTTTAATTTTTAATTTTTAATTTTTAATTTTTAATTTTTAATTTTTAATTTTTAATTTTTAATTTTTAATTTTTAATTTTTAATTTTTAATTTGTAATTTTTAATTTTTAATTTTCAATTTTTAATTTTGAATTTTTAATTTTTAACTTTTAATCTTTAATTTTTAATTTTTTTAATTTTTAATTTTTAATTTTTAAGTTTTAATTTTTAATTTTTAATTTTTAATTTTTAATTTTTAATTTTTAATTTTTAATTTTTAATTTTTAAGTTTTAATTTTTAATTTTTAGTTTTTAATTTTTAATTTTTAATTTTTAATTTTTAATTTTTAATTTTTAATTTTTAATTTTTAATTTTTAATTTTTAATTTTTAATTTTTAATTTTTAATTTTTAATTTTTAATTTTTAATTTTTAATTTTTAATTTTTAATTTTTAATTTTTAATTTTTAATTTTTAATTTTTAATTTTTAATTTTTAATTTTTAATTTTTAATTTTTAATTTTTAATTTTTAATTTTTAATTTTTAATTTTTAATTTTTAATTTTAATTTTAAATTTTTAATTTTTAATTTTTAATTTTTAATTTTTAATTTTTAATTTTTAATTTTTAATTTTTAATTTTTAATTTTTAATTTATAATTTTTAATTTTTAATTTTTAATTTTTAATTTTTAATTTTTAATTTTTAATTTTTAATTTTTAATTTTTAATTTTTAATTTTTAATTTTTAATTTTTAATTTTTAATTTTTAATTTTTAATTTTTAATTTTTAATTTTTAATTTTTAATTTTTAATTTTTAATTTATAATTTTCAATTTTTAATTTTTAATTTTTAATTTTTAATTTTAAATTTTTAATTTTTAACTTTTAATGTTTAATTTTTAATTTTTAATTTTTAATTTTTAATTTTTAATTTTTAATTTTTAATTTTTAATTTTTAATTTTTAATTTTTAATTTTTAATTTTTAATTTTTAATTTTTAATTTAATTTTTAATTTTTAATTTTTAATTTTTAATTTTTAATTTTTAATTTTTAATTTTTAATTTTTAATTTTTAATTTTTAATTTTTAATTTTTAATTTTTAATTTTTAATTTTTAATTTTTAATTTTTAATTTTTAATTTTTAATTTTTAATTTTTAATTTTTAATTTTTAATTTTTAATTTTTAATTTTTAATTTTTAATTTTTAATTTTTAATTTTTAATTTTTAATTTTTAATTTTTAATTTTTAATTTTTAATTTTTAATTTTTAATTTTTAATTTTTAATTTTTAATTTTTAATTTTTAATTTTTAATTTTTAATTTTTAATTTTTAATTTTTAATTTTTTATTTTTGATTTTTAATTTTTAATTTTTAATTTTTAATTTTTAATTTTTAATTTTTAATTTTTAATTTTTAATTTTTAATTTTTAATTTTTAATTTTTAATTTTTAATTTTTAATTTTTAATTTTTAATTTTTAATTTTTAATTTTTAATTTTTAATTTTTAATTTTTAATTTTTAATTTTTAATTTTTAATTTTTAATTTTTAATTTTTAATTTTTAATTTCTAATTTTAAATTTTTAATTTTTAATTTTTATTTTTTAATTTTTAATTTTTAATTTTTAATTTTTAATTTTTAATTTTTAATTTTTAATTTTTAATTTTTAATTTTAAATTTTTAATTTTTAATTTTTAATTTTTAATTTTTAATTTTTAATTTTTAATTTTTAATTTTTAATTTTTAATTTTTAATTTTTAATTTTTAATTTTTAATTTTTAATTTTTAATTTTTAATTTATAATTTTTAATTTTTAATTTTTAATTTTTAATTTTTAATTTTTAATTTTTAATTTTTAATTTTTAATTTTTAATTTTTAATTTTTAATTTTTAATTTTTAATTTTTAATTTTTAATTTTTAATTTTTAATTTTTAATTTATAATTTTCAATTTTTAATTTTTAATTTTTAATTTTTAATTTTAAATTTTTAATTTTTAACTTTTAATGTTTAATTTTTAATTTTTAATTTTTAATTTTTAATTTTTAATTTTTAATTTTTAATTTTTAATTTTTAATTTTTAATTTTTAATTTTTAATTTTTAATTTTTAATTTTTAATTTTTAATTTTTAATTTTTAATTTTTAATTTTTAATTTTTAATTTTTAATTTTTAATTTTTAATTTTTAATTTTTAATTTTTAATTTTTAATTTTTAATTTTTAATTTTTAATTTTTAATTTTTAATTTTTAATTTTTAATTTTTAATTTTTAATTTTTAATTTTTAATTTTTAATTTTTAATTTTTAATTTTTAATTTTTAATTTTTAATTTTTAATTTTTAATTTTTAATTTTTTATTTTTGATTTTTAATTTTTAATTTTTAATTTTTAATTTTTAATTTTTAATTTTTAATTTTTAATTTTTAATTTTTAATTTTTAATTTTTAATTTTTAATTTTTAATTTTTAATTTTTAATTTTTAATTTTTAATTTTTAATTTTTAATTTTTAATTTTTAATTTTTAATTTTTAATTTTTAATTTTTAATTTTTAATTTTTAATTTTTAATTTTTAATTTTTAATTTTTAATTTTTAATTTTTAATTTTTAATTTTTAATTTAAAATTTTTAGTTTTTAGTTTTTAATTTTTAATTTTTAATTTTTAATTTTTAATTTTTAATTTTTAATTTTTAATTTTTAATTTTTAATTTTTAATTTTTAATTTTTAATTTTTAATTTTTAATTTTTAATTTTTAATTTTTAATTTTTAATTTTTAATTTTTAATTTTTAATTTTTAATTTTTAATTTTTAATTTTTAATTTTAATTTTTAATTTTTAATTTTTAATTTTTAATTTTTAATTTTTAATTTTTAATTTTTAATTTTTAATTTTTAATTTTTAATTTTTAATTTTTAATTTTTAATTTTTAATTTTTAATTTTTAATTTTTAATTTTTAATTTTTAATTTTTAATTTTTAATTTTTAATTTTTAATTTTTAATTTTTAGTTTTTAATTTTCAATTTTTAATTTTGAATTTTTAATTTTTAACTTTTAATCTTTAATTTTTAATTTTTTTAATTTTTAATTTTTAATTTTTAATTTTTAATTTTTAATTTTTAATTTTTAATTTTTAATTTTTAATTTTTAATTTTTAATTTTTAATTTTTAATTTTTAATTTTTAATTTTTAATTTTTAATTTTTAATTTTTAATTTTTAATTTTTAATTTTTAATTTTTAATTTTTAATTTTTAATTTTTAATTTTTAATTTTTAATTTTTAATTTTTAATTTTTAATTTTAATTTTTAATTTTTAATTTTTAATTTTTAATTTTTAATTTTTAATTTTTAATTTTTAATTTTTAATTTTTAATTTTTAATTTTTAATTTTTAATTTTTAATTTTTAATTTTTAATTTTTAATTTTTAATTTTTAATTTTTAATTTTTAATTTTTAATTTTTAATTTTTAATTTTTAATTTTTAATTTTTAATTTTTAATTTTTAATTTTTAATTTTTAATTTTTAATTTTTAATTTTTAATTTTTAATTTTTAATTTTTAATTTTTAATTTTTTTTTTAATTTTTAATTTTTAATTTTTAAATTTTAATTTTTAATTTTTAATTTTTAATTTTTATTTTTTAATTTTTAATTTTTAATTTTTAATTTTTAATTTTTAATTTTTAATTTTTAATTTTTAATTTTTAATTTTTAATTTTTAATTTTTAATTTTTGATTTTTAATTTTTAATTTTTAATTTTTAATTTTTAATTTTTAATTTTTAATTTTTAATTTATAATTTTTAATTTTTAATTTTTAATTTTTAATTTTTAATTTTTCATTTTTAATTTTAAATTTTTAATTTTTAATTTTTAATTTTTATTTTTTAATTTTTAATTTTTAATTTTTAATTTTTTAATTTTAATTTTAATTTTTAATTTTTAATTTTTAATTTTTAAGTTTTAATTTTTAATCTTTTATTTTTAATTTTAAATTTTTTATTTTTAATTTTTAATTTTTAATTATTAATATTTAATTTTTAATTTTTATTTTTTAATTTTTAATTTTTAATTTTTAATTTTTTAATTTTAATTTTAATTTTTAATTTTTAATTTTTAATTTTTAAGTTTTAATTTTTAATCTTTTATTTTTAATTTTAAATTTTTTATTTTTAATTTTTAATTATTAATATTTAATTTTTAATATTTAATTCTTAATTTTTAATTTTTAATTTTTAATATTTAATATTTAATTTTTAATTTTTAATTTTTAATTTTTAATTTTTAATTTTTAATTTTTAATTTTTAATTTTTAATTTTTAATTTTTAATTTTTAATTTTTAATTTTTAATTTTTAATTTTTAATTTTTAATTTTTAATATTTAATTTTTAATTTTTAATTTTTAATTTTTAATTTTTAATTTTTAATTTTAATTTTTAATTTTTAATTTTTAATTTTTAATTTTTAATTTTTAATTTTTAATTTTTAATTTTTAATTTTTAATTTTTAATTTTTAATTTTTAATTTTTAATTTTTAATTTTTAATTTTTAATTTTTAATTTTTAATTTTTAATTTTTAATTTTTAATTTTTAATTTTTAATTTTTAATTTTTAATTTTTAATTTTTAATTTTTAATTTTTAATTTTTATTTTTTATTTTTTAATTTTTAATTTTTAATTTTTAATTTTTAATTTTTAATTTTTAATTTTTAATTTTTAATTTTTAATTTTTAATTTTTAATTTTTAATTTTTAATTTTTAATTTTTAATTTTTTAATTTTTAATTTTTAATTTTTAATTTTTAATTTTTAATTTTTAATTTTTAATTTTTAATTTTTAATTTTTAATTTTTAATTTTTAATTTTTAATTTTTAATTTTTAATTTTTAATTTTTAATTTTTAATTTTTAATTTTTAATTTTTAATTTTTAATTTTTAATTTTTAATTTTTAATTTTTAATTTTTAATTTTTAATTTTTAATTTTTAATTTTTAATTTTTAATTTTTAATTTTTAATTTTTAATTTTTAATTTTTAATTTTTAATTTTTAATTTTTAATTTTTAATTTTTAATTTTTAATTTTTAATTTTTAATTTTTAATTTTAATTTTTAATCTTTAATTTTTAATTTTTAATTTATAATTTTTAATTTTTAATTTTTAATTTTTAATTTTTAATTTTTAATTTTTAATTTTTAATTTTTAATTTCTAATTTTTAATTTTTAATTTTTAATTTTTAATTTTTAATTTTTAATTTTTAATTTTTAATTTTTAATTTTTAATTTTTAATTTTTAATTTTTAATTTTTAATTTTTAATTTTTAATTTTTAATTTTTAATTTTTAATTTTTAATTTTTAATTTTTAATTTTTAATTTTTAATTTTTAATTTTTAATTTTTAATTTTTAATTTTTAATTTTTAATTTTTAATTTTTAATTTTTAATTTTTAATTTTTAATTTTTAATTTTTAATTTTTAATTTTTAATTTTTATTTTTATTTTTTAATTTTTTAATTTTTAATTTTTAATTTTTAATTTTTAATTTTTAATTTTTAATTTTTAATTTTTAATTTTTAATTTTTAATTTTTAATTTTTAATTTTTTATTTTTTAATTTTTAATTTTTAATTTGTAATTTTTAATTTTTAATTTTTATTTTTAATTTTTAATTTTTAATTTTTAATTTTTAATTTTTAATTTTAAATTTTTAATTTTTATTTTTTAATTTTTAATTTTTAATTTTTAATTTTTTAATTTTTAATTTTTAATTTCTAGTTTTAAATTTTTAATTTTTAATTTTTAATTTTTAATTTTTAATTTTTAATTTTTAATTTTTAATTTTTAATTTTTAATTTTTAATTTTTAATTTTTAATTTTTAATTTTTAATTTTTAATTTTTAATTATTAATTTTTAATTTTCAATTTTTAATTTTTAATTTTTAATTTTTATTTTTAATTTTTAATTTTTAATTTTTAAATTTTCATTTTCCATTTTTCAGTTTTTATTTTCCATTTTCCATTTTTCGTTTTTCATTTTCCATTATTCATTTTCCATTTTCCGTTTTTCACTTCTCAATTTTATTTTCCATTTTCCATTTTTAATTTTTCAATTTTCATTTTCCATTTTTCATTTTTCAGTTTTTAATTTTCAATTTTCATTTTCCATTTTCCATTATTCATTATTCAATTTTCCATTTACCATTTTTCAATTCTCATTTTCGATTTTGCATCTTCCATTTTCCATTTTGAATTTTCATTTTCCATTTTTTAATTTTCATCTTCCATTTTCCATTTTTCAATTTTCATTTGCTATTTTACATTTTTCATTTTTCATTTTTAAATTTTCATTTTCCATTTTCCATTTTTCATTTTTCAATTTTCATTTTTCATTTGCCATTTTTAATTTTTCATTTTCCATTTTCCATTTTTTAATTTTCCATTTTCGATTTTTAAATTCTCATTTTCCATTTTACATCTTCCATTTGCCATTTTTCATTTTCCGTTTCCCATTTTGCATTTTCCATTTTTAATTTTTCATTTTCATTTTCCATTTTTCATTTTTCAATTTTCATTTTCCATTTTTCATTTTTCATTTTCCATGTTTAATTTTTCATTTTTCAATTTTCATTTTCCTTTTTTCATTTTCATTTCCCAATTGCCTTTTTCATTTTTCAATTTTCATTTTCGATTTTTCAGTTTTTATTTTCCATTTTCCATTTTTCGTTTTTCATTTTCCATTATTCATTTTCCATTTTCCATTTTCCGTTTTTCACTTCTCAGTTTTATTTTCCATTTTCCATTTTTAATTTTTAATTTTTCAATTTTCATTTTTCATTTTTCATTTTTCATTTTTCAGTTTTTAATTTTCAATTTTTATTTTCTATTTTCCATTATTCATTATTCAATTTTCCATTTTCCATTTTTCAATTCTCATTATCCTTTTTCCATTTTGCATCTTCCATTTTCCATTTTTTAATTTCCATTTTCCATTTTTCATTTTCCATTTAACATTTTTCATTTTCATTTTCAATTTTTCAATTTTCAATTTTCATTTTGCATTTTTCATTTTCCATTTTCCATTTTTAATTTTTCAATATTCATTTTCCATTTTTTAACTTTCCATTTTCCATTTTTAAATTCTCATTTTCCATTTTGCATCTTCCATTTGCCATTTTTCATTTTCCGTTTTTCATTTTACATTTTCCATTTTCAATTTTTCATTTTTCAGTTTTCATTTTCCATTTTTCATTTTCCATTTTTAATTTTTCAATTTTATTTTCCATTTTTCAATCTTCATTTTTCATTTTCCTTGTGCATTTTCCATTTTTCAATTACCATTTTTAATTTTTCAATTTTCAATTTCCATTTTCCATTAGTCATTTTTCATTTTTCAATTTTCATTATTCATTTTTCATTTTTCAATTTTCATATTCCATTTTTCAATTTCATTTTCCATTTTCCATTTTATATTTTCATTTTTCATTTTTCTTTTTCCATTTTTCAATTTTTCAATTTTTCAATTTTCTTTTTTCATTTTCCATTTTCTATTCTCCATTTTTCATTTTCTATTTTGCAATTTTCATTTTCCTTTTTCTGTTTTTCATTTTCCATTCTCCATTTTCAATTTTCCATTTTCCATTTTTCATTTTCCATTTTCCATTTTTTTTCATTTTCATTTTTTCTTTCATATTGGCGATTTTTTTTATTATAACGTGATAACGATAAAACAAATTTGTGGCAATACTACTAACATGAGCTATGTTATTGTGTTCTTGATATGGCTAATATATATGCATAATTTTCTTGTGGCATTTTTTAAGTTGTTGTACAATTATTATGTTCAACCACTAAACTGTTACAACAAACACACTGGGTTTTATATTTTTTTAGAGGAATCTATATATTTTTGCTCGTATCTAATCACAATGCTGCCCGATTTAGCCCATTTTCAATACCAACCTGCTAGGAATTATGGCAAATGATATCATTGTAACCTTATCCAGCCAGATGGCTTTTTTTGTGAATGAGCGTGATTTCAACAGACAGACGGACAGACGGATAGACGGACATCGCTATATCGACTCGAGCTGTGATAAAGATCAAGAATATATATACTTTATGGGGTCGGAATTTATTTTTTCGATGCGTTACAAATGGAATGACAAACCTATATATACCCTCTGTATACGAAGTTATAAAAGAAAAGTGAAGGAACAATCAATCTTGTACAAGAATAGAAATAGAGAAAATGATGAAACAATTTTTAGTTAATCTTATATCAACAATGATTTCGTGGAGCCATGTGGAAAGTTTCCCACTTCAAAAATTTTTTTACGAGAAAAATAAAAAAGTTGGTATGTGGCCACTGCATCTTCAAGAAAATGTTTGGAGAAGCTGCTGCTATATTGCAGGAGGAAGACCTGAATGTTCCGCGATCAGCAGCAGCTTTGTTGGGCAAGAAACAACAAGTTTCTGTAAGGAAAGGTTTTACCGGGAGTTACTGCCATATTGGAATCTAAAACCAGCTAAGGAAGGTTGGGGATGTTTTGAAAAGCCAGTTGTAGAAGTGGGTCAATTATCAAATAAGTATCTAATTTGCTATCTAATTTTATATACAAGATATGACTGTTAACAAACAATTTTTAATTTCCGGTTTATATTTGGTAGATGCGACAAATGAAGTTACTGCTCGCTGATATGCTGGACCAAATCTAAATGAGGTTTTTGGTTAAAATGTTTAAGTGAACTTTAATGTCGATGGATGGCAAAGAGCGATTACTTGAATTCACAAATGTATATACTATAGGTAAATATTTTGTTAAACGAGATTTACAATATATTTTTTTAATATTTTACTTTTTTTTAATTCCCAGATGTTATATCAACTTTTAGCGAATATCCAGATAAAGTTTTAGGAGCAGCCTTTTAAAGACAGGAACAAATTTTTTCAAACAAGCCAGTCGCGGCAAAGCAAAAACTAATGAACAGTCGCGAAATGATGGTGATTCTTCTGATAAAGAAGAATTAACTGTTTTAGAAGAAATTTAGCTTATTTTTGAAATATGGAAACCGCTCAAAAAAATGTTTATTTTTTATTTATTCGAAATGCTACAAGGTTTAGCGAGCCTTGAATAAAATGAGCCTTTTTAACAATTTAAAAGAATAAATATGTATAAAGGTACGGTCAGGTATTTGACGCAAACTTGTTTTCTCGTATTTGCCCAAAATTTTGGGAAACAAATACAGAGTTGATTTTGTGGTCACACTAGGCACATTTATTTGAAAACATATTTGCCGTTCGGTCACACTTGAAAAAATATTTGACTAAAAAAATTGTTTGATCAAAAATTCAAAATATATTTGAACAAAAATTTCCAAATGTTGCACGAGGAGGAAAGTGTCTTCTTCTTTGGAAGTTTTCTGTTATATTATATTGAAATATTATTTTTAACTATAATTATTTTTTCCTTGTTTACAAAATAAACAGCTGTTTATTTAAAATAATGTAACAGTGTGGCAAATTCTGTGTTTTTAAAATGATAAATACGCTAAAGTTAAAAATAAATTTGGCTTAAGTGGTGTTTAGGGAAATGCCCCGATCGGTATCAAATTTTCACCACTTATAAAACATATTATTGCGGTTCTGGGAAAATATTTTTCGTCGAGCCTATTTTCCGAGTTACTTCCAAACTTTTGACATTGACTTGTATATAACTTTGTAATTTAGTATCGGATTTCAGCCCA
The DNA here is from genome assembly GCA_963682025.1 of Cordilura impudica. Classification (NCBI taxonomy): domain Eukaryota; kingdom Metazoa; phylum Arthropoda; class Insecta; order Diptera; family Scathophagidae; genus Cordilura; species Cordilura impudica. Next base: position 105,793,039 of record OY821521.1, read on the forward strand.
ATATATATCATTTAAAAGCTTACTTGAGTGCCTTTTATTCGATATTTTTGAAATTTGAAATCCATTAACACATTATGAAAATATTTAAATTTTTGTATTTTTGTAATAGAGTTTTTTTCTTAAATATGGAATTATCTCGTAAGTAGACATATATCATGTGTGTTTTTACATAAACTGCTACGAGCCTTATTTCGTTGTATATTTGGACATCTTAACCCTTTCAGGACTATATCATCATATGTAAGCTAGTTCAATAGAAAATCAAGTATCTTATTTTTTTAGGGCAATTAACCCATTAATAACTATATTTGAAATTTTCCCATTATTTGTTATACTACAGAAATATAAATAATAATATATTACAAAAAACCTTAAAATTTAAGGTAAAATCCCTAATATATCCGATCCTAAAGTGGTTAAGAGGTCAAAATATACATTGAAATGAAGCCAGTGGATCCAGCTTCCATTCAGTTGTAAACGCCAACATTATATAGGTCATTTTTGAGATAATGACACGTTTTCCCAAAATAACTTTAAAAAATCCAAAAAGGTTCATAACCGGTTAATTGATTTCGCATTTTGAAATATCAAATAAAAGGCACTCAAGTAAGCTTTCAAATGATATATATATATATTGCTGAAATCCGATACTAAATAACAAAGTGATATACAAGTCAATGTCAAAACTTTGGAAGTCCATAACTCGGGAAATAGGCTCGACCGCCGAAAAAAGATATTTTCCTAGAATCATCACAAAAACAAGTACCCCTCCCCCCACCCAAAAAAAAAATCATAAAATTGCCTCTAAACTCCATTTGTTCCACAAATTTAATATTGTGCTTTTACAACTTCAAAACAATTTTAGAATTTCAAATTTAAAGCATTTAAAGCCAAATTTTAATGAATATTAACAAGTGGTACAACAAACGCTTTTGAAAACAAAAAGCTCTTTTTTAAGAAATAACTGAATTAATTTTTAAAAGTTGACATCACTACTGAAACAACTGTTGTTTGCCACTGTTTGCTCTTACAAATGTTTTGTAAGGTCAAATAATTATTTGCCCAAAATAGAAGAAAATATTTGGTCGTGAGTGGTCTTGTTTGCAGGCAAATAATTTCGTTTGCCTAAAATCAGCTGTTTTGTTGTTTGACGGCAAATAATATTTTGTGGTCAGACTGAAGCAAACAAATATTTGTCGTTTTTAGTCAAACATTTGCCTAATGTGACCGTACCTTAAGTCGTTTTGATTAGACAATGAGGAATATGTACCTAGCTTTACAACACATATTTGTTTTTACATCAAAAGAGAACACAAACAGACTGTAACATACACTATGTACCTATTTACATTTACATATTTTTGTTTTTTAAAATATAACTTTATAATTTAATTTAAATAAAATATGTATGTATATCGTCTTGCCAGTACAATACTGTAACATCTCAAAATGTTACTCTTTTCCAAAAACTTCTCTATTGGGCTAGAAGAGACTCAAAGAATCAAAGGAATATTACATCTCAAAATTTTACTGTTTTCAGTGAAATTACAATACACTACACAGAACAAATTGTACTGAACGATAAAACTTTATTGCACTGGCAAGACAACATGTACTTATTTAAACTTAGTTTATGTCAGCATATGGTCCCACGAGAACCACCTAGTCACTTGTGAACCTCGGTTCCAATGTCTACGTATAGGCCCATGAGAACTACCAAGTCACTACCTAATCAATAGTACCAATGTCCAATGTCACTAGTGATATGCAATGACACGTACATGTTAAATGTCTATAGAAAATTACATTGTCTGGGGTATAGTTGGTCAGTAGTACTGGTGACAAAGTCAATATCACTACTGTTTCACTATTGACATTTCCTGCAGAGGTGTTATTAATAGTAACACGTACAAATATTTGTCATTCAATTGATTTTGATTTTATTTTTGAAAATGAACATATTAACCCTTAAAAGGTTAGAAGTTACAATAAAATGGATATACAAACTTTTTGGATAGCTTTGGAATATTTTTTGTTTCGTATTTACATACATTTAAACATCACCATTTTCCTTTCTTTTGTGAAAAGAGGATAGTTAGGAAAAATTTGCTAAAAAGTGCCTAAAATGATTATGGTGTTCGCAAATATATATTGATCTCAGCATGGGAAGATTTCCATATATTACAAAACTATTTACTTTTTAAAACTATTAGTATACATACATAAATTGTATCTAACCTACATGCTAATTCAGATAGAAATATTTAAAAAATTATATGGCCAAGAATTTTAGTCAAAACTAATTTGAGACTTTTTTCTCAAAACTTTGACTTTGGATATTCAAGTGCCCGCAACGTTAAAAAAGTATTTCTCTTTCAACTCTTATGAAGGGATCTGAATAGTTTTTCAACTCTAATAATAGAAACTAGGAGAGCCCAGTACTCGAAATTCGAGTGCAAAATCTAGGAAATTTTTTTTTCATAAAATATTTCTTTCAATGTTTTTTTTAAATCTATATATAGAAAAAATGTATGAATATTTAAATAAAATAAATTAAATTTTTAAATATAATATAATATAAATATAATTTATTAAATTTCATTATAAATATTTGTTGAACACACAGAAAATGGGTTTGTTAATATATAATTTTATAAGTGCCTAAAGGTTAGCATGCCCTTTAGCCAATTCATATTTCAACACAGGGCTTTTGATATACAATTTTGCAAACACATTAACAAATTTAATAAACACACACACAGCATTGTATAGTTTTATGTTTTTTTTTTTTCAATTCAATTGGGGTTCTTTATTTAGCATTAATGTAAAGAGAAATTTAACAATATATATATTTAGAGTTTAGAATATATTTTCCTTTTCTACTTAAATATTAAATAACAATTTTTATAATTAATTTGCATTTTTATTAACATTGTTTGAAGATGGAGGCAAAAATTTTCAAAAAAACTTTGTGCTTTTTTTTGTTATTTTTTAATTTTTCCTTTTTTTTAGTTTTATGTTTTAAATGTTTATTAATCAAAAAAAATGTACCAGATAGTAAAGATGTGCCAGATCTGCAAAGAAAAACCTTTCAAGTGGTATATTTTTACTAAAATCAGTTAATAACTAAAAGCGTAGAAGAGGTCATAAGAAATCGCCTTGCTTATTAATAATATATATGTAGATATAATGCAATTTTTCACACATATGTATAGAAAGTGGTCATTATTTTTCTAGTATTTGTTTAGCCCTATCTCAATTATAATCGGAACGCCTTAACATTTTAAATAAGACATCTATGAAATATATATTTTTCTTTCGATTTCTTATTTTTTGACTTTCTGTTTTTTCGACGCTTCACAATTTCGCAAAACGATTTGCAACTTAAGTATTTGGTTTATGTCGTTCTGGGAAATTTTCTTTAAAATACAATTAAACTTGAATATATTTTCTAAAATTTGTATAGAAAGTGGTCAATATCAGTTGAGTAGTCTTTACCGAAGCCAATTTTTGGGTGGAACAGTTTAAAATTTGTCGATTGTAGATAGTGTCAAAATGTTTTCAAACATGAAAAATTTTAGTTTTTACTATTCCAGCCGAGCTACTCAAGATACTCGAGCTCGGCCGCAGTTACTCATATTAAAAGTTTTATTAAAAAGACGTAATTAACACGAAATCAAAAATAAATATAAGGAATTCAAGAATTATTTAATAATTATTCAATAAAAACATTAAACAAAAGTAATACAAAACAGAAATAAATGGACTTTATGTAGAAAATGACAAAATTTTACGCGCCAAAATAAGTAAACAGCAAACAAAAGGCAACAGAATTTCAATACGAAAGTAAACTTTTAAAATTTTTAAATATTTGGTTTATTTTTATTTGTTCATATGTATATAGTCTTCTAGCCATCGACTCGACAAGTTTTTTTTGTTATATCGGGGGAGATTGTGCTCCATTCTTCCTTTAGAGCTTTATTTAACTTTGCCTTGCTTGAAATAGCCCTTCGACTTATTTTGCTGTCAAGATTGTCCAATATTATGGAGTAAATAAAAGCAAGACTACCAGCACCTGTTGCCGCCATATAGCCCCAAACCATAACTGAACCTCCACCTTGTTTGACAGTGTTGGTAACACACTTTTCTTTGAAGGTTTCATTCTTAGCACGCTATATTTTAGGGGGACACTTTTCCTCCGTAAAGTTCGTATTTGCTCTCATCTGTATATAATATTTTTTCCCAAAAAGATAGAACATAATTTTTCTAGTTTTTATCGAAATTCATTATCTTTCTCTGATTCGCCTTGGATATATATGGTTTCTTGCATGGTATCTTTTTATGTAGGCCATTTTTGTGAAGCGATCTCCTTACTGTACTCGAACTTACTGCTTTGCCTGTTGTCTGCGTTATGTTTTCAGATAATATAACTGCATTTTGGGCTGGATATGTCTTTACTTCTCTTACTACAGCTCTAACTTCGGTACCTCTAAGCCGCTTTGGGCATCCAGATCTCGGTAAATCTTTACCCTGATAGTGTTTGACATATTAATCACCTTTTTTTTATTTTGTAGTAGTTCCTACCCAAAATTTTGCCAATTTCACGAGGGGACTTACTTTTTTCTGTTAAATCTAAAATAATTTCCTGACTATCAGACGATGTTTGCTTTCCCATAGTGAGATTAGTTTCTTTTACTTCTTTTTAGTTATTATTAATTAGTACAAATAAACTTAGAATGGTTTTTAATAAAATAAAACACGTGAGCAGTACAAATTATTCACAAGAAGAGTATGTTCTTCCCCGAAATATGAAAACACGTAAGTAAAATCTGATGCATTTTCACTTTCGAAAGATTTGTGCACTTGATTTGATTTCATGTTTTTTCTTATCGTAAGTCAATAATAACTTTGTTATAAGACAATTTAAAGATTAAATATTCCTGTTAACTTTTTTTTTACGCTCACAGTATGTAAGCGTCACTGTCCATTTCTTTTTCACTGCTTCTTTTTCGACGATATTTTGCACAATATTAACCTATCGAAAATAATTGCTGTAAGTATTACACAGTAAATGAAAGAAAACTTAAATTGATTAGCAGGTCACATATTTGGACCAGCTTTAATAATTTTAATAAAAATTAACTTCAATTTTAATGTGTAAAATAACTTAAATTTTAATATTAAATTAATTTAAATTAGTTTATAAAAAAAAAATATATAAATTTTCATGTTTGTTAGTGTTGTATATTCTGAGATGAATGTAAACGTATGAAAACTGATGATTAGCCGCACTGCCGGTAGGCCTGACTTTAAGTGAGTTCGTTAAATCATATGACCAAGTACGAGTGTATGAGATAAAATGTGTATTATAATAAACAATGTATATGAAGACTTAATTACATTTGAAAATTAATAATATTTGCGTATAAATTGGAATCTATATGAAAAATTACTTTAAAAACTTAATAAAAAATTGTCGTTAGATCTTTTAAATAGTTTATAAAGTAGCCAAAAAATTTTAAAATTAGTAAAAAAAAAATTGTTTTTATAATAAAAAAAGACTTAAATTTCCCTTTTTAGTTTGGACTGGGAAATGTATTCAAATTTAAAATAAACTTGGGAAAATACGTCATATAGTTTAGTTAAACTCAGATTTCGTCTTTGACTTTTTCGATCTTCTAAGGTATTCAATATGATAATTTAATTATACCCTATAGTACCATGTGGTTAGTATCCATATACCACCATGTCGTTAGGGTATAATGACGTTGTGCGATGTCCGTCTGTCCATCCGTCCGTCTGTCCATGTAAACTTTGTAATCAAACTACAGGCCGCAAATATGAATATATTTTGATGAAATTTAGTATAGACTCTTCTATCGGCCATAGGATGATCGCTGTTGAAATTGGTGAAAATCGGTTCATGTTCAGACCTAGTCCCCATACAAATGACCCCTACGAGATCGAATTAAATTGCCATAATATCCCAATTATCATATAGATCTCGATCAAATTGGGTTTGTGTATGTTTATTACATCTATTTATCAGTAGTCCAAAAATAATTCTTAGTCATAAGCCCTATATGAAGCTGATATCTTATCTAAAATCTATTAAAAAACAAGTAGAGTGTTAAATTCGGCTGTGCAGAATCTTTGATACCCTCCACCTCGGTTTGAGTATTGATAATAAATGTAAACAACATATTTGAAAAAGTAAACAATTTGTTATACTTAATACCAAATTATTTAAGCAATGATTTTTTGGCATTTCTAGAGGTATCTCCATATTTTGACCACATCTTGATACAGTGATGCCCGATTTAAGCGATTTCAAATACCAACCTGCTCGCGGTAACAACAAACAATATTATTTTAACTTTACCAAGGTAAATGGTTTATTTTGTTTAATGACCGTATTTCTGAAAGCTATTATTCCTTATATTACGTACATTTTCAATGATATCATCACTAAGAGTATTTATCCCCATAACTGGAAATATGCGAAGATCATACCCACCGCAAAACCAAACAACGAATACCGACCAATTGCAATATTACCGTATTTGTCAAAAGTTTTTGATTATTTACTCCATGGTCAAATAAGTAATTACGTCAATAATAAAGATTTGTTGACAAATAGGCAATCAGGATTTCGACCCCAGCACAGCTGCATAACAGCCTTTATTGATGTATCTGAAGAAATACGTAATAAAATTAACGATGGAAATATTTCGTTCATTGTTCTTCTGGGCCACTCCAAAGCATTTGATCATAAAGTTCTCTGCCTGAAGTTGCTTAAATTGTTTAATTTTTCTCCTCTATCTACACGTTTAATGTCATCATATTCATCATCCCGTCGCCAATCAGTCCTTGTAAACAATAAAATTTCAAGTCCATTGCCTGTTCTGTAAGGAGTTCCACAAGGAACTTCTTCTTTATTAAATAAATAAAACACCCAAATGTTTAAATTAATAATATATTTTGTTAAAAGTTTCCATCGTATTGTCACTCACACTATATTTCTCATTGTTTTTAAATATTATTATGGTTTTAATATCTAAAATATTTATTACGCTAACAAAGTAGTATGTCAAGTGACATATATTTTGCATTTATTTCGGGATAACGTTAGCCATACATATACACTCACGAAGCAAATGCTACAACTATAACTACCCCAAATACAACAATTACAGGAATCACATACAAAATAGAAAATTTAGAATAACAACCATAAAAATTAAAACATAGAAAATTCATATTATTTCAAGAGTTTTTTACATTTCCATTGAAAGCTTGGCAGTTTTTTATGATTTTAAATAGCAACCTGCTTAGGATGCAATCATTTGCACTAAAATTGAGCAACGCAGCTGACTAATGGAGATCGTGATAGTGATTTTCACTGAAAGACAAGCGGTTATTGCTAAATCAACTCCGCTTGTTATAAGCATAGGGTCCAAATTTTTACCAAATTTTTACCCTAATCTTATACATATATTGTATACCCTCTGCATAGTGGTTTGAAGGGTATATAAATTAAAAAGTTAGCAAAATCTAATTTCTAAGCGCGTTAACATAATTCGTTTGTTTCGTAAGTTTATATATTTTAATTTTGAGTTTTTCTTGATCGTTAGTAATATATAATTTTATTCACGTGCTAGTCCATGAGTAAAAACGATATTGCTTGTCCGCACTCACTTGTTATCCGAACTTTTTTGTACTATAAGTGGCGTGAAAGTTAATAAATTTTAATCACGCCCCTATCTCAACAGCATAACTATTTTCCATTTTCTAACTTACTGTCGTATGCAATTTTAAGTTGTTCAGCGTTTATGATATCAAATTTTAAATAATTTTTAAGCTAATGACTACAAAATCTCAAAGAACAACATTTATTTTCATTATCATTATTTTGTGTAATCAAAATTTGGAAATGGTTTTTGTTCTTTATTTAATTAATTATTAATTATTTATTTAATTATTTAATTTATTTTTTAATTTATTTCGAAGATATTAAAAATTTATAGTGCCGCATCCGTACTAGTTATCTATCTTCTTTTCAGCTAATGGAAGAAAACTAGAGCAAATATGGTAGTCATATACCATTTCATTGTTTAACCCTTTATATATTATTCTAGTTGTATATCTCGCTCAAAAGTGGGACAACGGCAACAATTGCTCCAGCCCTATGACATCTCCATGTTAAATTGTACAGTTGTTTATATTGAGCGGTGGAAGTACTCGTACTAGTTGAATGGTTTTGTCGGAACTAATATAAAACTGGTTCTGTATTCGGCCCTACTGGCTATGTATGATATTATTTATTGAAATAAAGATAAGGTTAAAATCATATGACTGGTTAGTCGATTTGATTATGAAATATCTGATCAGAATCCTTGCATAAATGCAACTTATTATCATCAGTGATGACTCGTTCATCAATGTCGAAATTCCTAGAAACGACTACTGACACGCACTTGAAAACGAAAGCGTTATCGAGATCCCTTACATAAAAATCGTCATTTATAGGTTTTAAATTAAATAAAAAAAAAAAATTCTTCTACCCAAAAACGATGTTTCAAAAGAACATGTTACTGATAAGAGTTGGTGACTCGAACCGAAACAGCTGTATAAACTGTCTTGCAGAATATAGATTAATTTTTCATATTCGGCGAAATATTTGAGGAAGACCAATTTAGTTGGAAAATAAAATATCAAAAATATATTATAAAAAAATCGTTTACAATTTAAACTTAATACTAAATTAAATACCAAAAAAAATTTTACTTACCATTTTATTTGAAACATATGATTAAATCGCAACATTTCACGAACTTATGTTTATACATATAGGGCGTTTCATGTCTAGTGACTCAACTTTTGAAACCGATGTCTTCCGATCAGGATGAAATTTGCACCAAGGTTAGTACTATTGGATAGTAGATTAGGGTCAAAATTTTAATTATGGCCAAACAGGTGTTTCTTCTCATCCATGTAACTTTTTACCTATTGTTCTTAGCAAAATTTGTCCCAACTAGTGTAGATAGCTATTTCTTCAATCTTCCGAAAAAAAATTTAAATTTAAAAAAAAATTTTTTTTTTGACTTTTTTTCAAAAAAAAAGCCTTTGTTTTATTTGTTTTTGCTCAAAAGAAAGCTTAGGTTTTTTCCTTTAAGAGCTTTTTGGTCGCTTAGTGGGATGCGAGTGGGATATCTATAAAAAAAAAAAAAATGTTTTGTAACTTAAGACAACGGGTTTTCAATTTTTAGCATATGCATAAATTTTATTTTTATTTTTTATTTATAATAATAATTAAATTAATATATAATAATAATAATAATAAAAATAAAAAATAAATAATTTAATAAAATTTAATCTTAATCACATAAGATCCATTTATAACATAACTATAGAATAAAATTCAAATTGGTGCATATGCTAAAAATTTAAAAACCGTTGTTTTGAGTTACAAAACATTTTTTGATGGATATCCCACTCGCATCCCACTAAGCGACCAAAAAGCTCTTTAAGGAAACAAATTAAGCTTTCTTTTGAGCAAAAAAAGAAAAAAGGGCCTTTTTTGAAAAAAAAAGAAATTTTTAAAAAATTTTGATTTTCAAAAAAAGTCAAAAAATTTTTGTTATTTTTATACCCTCCACTCCAGTGTGCAGAGGGTATATATAAGTTTGTCATTCCGTTTTTAATAATTAGAAAAAAAAATTTGGACCCCATAAAATATATATATTTGTGATCGTTATAACAACCGGAGTTGATATAGCGATGTCCGTCTGTCCGTCTGTGGAAATCACGATGACGGCATCAATCGGGCAGCTAGGATGCTCGTTGGCATAAAAAATGATTCATTAACATCCTGAAAAGTTTGCTATTTAAAATCGTCCAAATCGGTCGGTTAGGGCCCGAGATTTGAATGAAGAACTAAAAAAAGTCTTGAAAAAATATAATTTTCTATGTTGTTCTTGTCACGATCACGCCCTCAATAGGATAGCTAGGGTGATAATTTTTAGTGAGAATGATTCACCAAATTCATGGGAAGATTTCTACTTCAAAAATCATTAAAATCGGTGGAACAGGTCCAGGTAAATCTATGAAAAATTAAAAAAAAAATGAAAAACATGATGTTTCCATATTGTTCCTGTTGTTATTCTAAATGTTGCATTGTTGTCATAGCTGCACTTGTTGTTTTTGTGGTCGTTGTGGTAATAATATAATAAAAACAAACCCTTTGTACATTTTTTTGTGAACTCTGGTAGAAAATTTTAAAAGTTTCCATTGTTTTGGCATCACTAAAAAAATTTGTTAGATCATTTCTGTCATTGCCACGAGCCTGCATGCAAAATTTCAGATCGATTGGCTCACGGGAAAGGGGCTAAAAATCGATCCAAAATTTTGTCGACAAGCAGACACTACCAGTTAATATAAAGGCAGTAAATAAAGGGAGTAAAAGTTCACCAATAATTTAAAAAACAAATTTTTATGTATTAATTTATTTAAAGAAAAAAATAATTAAATGAAATAGTAATAATAATAAAAAAAAAATAATATACAATACAAAAAAAAAAGAATATATAAATAAAATAAAATAAAAATAAATGCATTCATAGCATTATAATACATATAAAAGGTCAATGTTTTCTAACCGTAACCGTGACGAGTCAGTTGTTTTTTTTTACATGAAAATCATTTAAAACTGTTACCGAACGTAACCGGAACGTCCCAATACTTTTCATGTGAAAAAAAGGCTGACACGTTACGTAACAGTTACATGTCGCTAACTTGTTCTTTGCACAGGCTACTGCTTTTGGAGCCAACTTCAAGTCTATTTATATAGTTTCGTAAGCATAACTGATAAAATTGTTTCTATTATTTTTTGCTGTAAGTAATAAATTATAAATATACTGAATTTGCAAACTAAAATGGATACATATATTGGAGGTGCTTTAATACAAAAGAGTTAACGAAACAAAATCAAAAAAAAAAAAAAAACAACTCTACAACATCAACAATGGCAGTCATATGTTCTTCAAATAGAAAAAAAAACTGCAAGTGTGTTTTGTTGGCTACAAAACAAAAATAGTGTTGACAATATAACAAAATATGTAAAAGAAGTTATTGCTATGAAATATTTTATTTTGTTTAAAAAAAAAATCGCAAAATCAAAGGCTATAATTCCATTAATAATCAAAAGGCGTTAAACTAATTTATTTATTTTTACGTTGTACTAATGCATTTTAAATAAGTAAAAGTAATTGTATATTTAAATAAAAATGCATTTGTATTATATGTTGCTGTCGTATTCAGAAAAATCAAGTAGCTGACTATACGACTACAAATGCTGCTGCCAGCAGTCGTCTATGTGTTTCATTCATGATGTTGCATTTTTTTGCGAGCAATACTTACATATATTCTAAATAAAGAAATAATAGTTCTTTTCATACTGCGAAATCTATACAAATATATGTACAAATACTATATGTCAAATTTCAAATTTGCAATAATTGATACATTTTTGAAAGAAAATTGTATAATATGAAATGTCTTTAATTTATTTCATAGAAAACAATTTTTTGAGGTGCGTGGATTTTCCATATTTACTGTTTTACTATTTTCGTAATGAGGTTAAATGAGTTAAAAAGAATTTAAAATATTTGAAAATATTAGGTGAGGATCCTCAAGATGTAATATACGATCGGTCTAAAACTTTTCACTTAGAGCCACAGTTAAATTCGAAACAACAAAAACCCATATATTTTGTGCATAAAGTTTAATATTAAATGTGCTTTTCTAAAATGCCTATATATTTTTTCTCATTCATTTCTGACCATCTTCAATGTAAATTTACCAAAGTTTTTTTTATTGCAATATGTATATAAAACTTAAAAATTTAATATTTTTTATTGTGTATTAACTTATTATTCTGCGATTTTCATTACATCACAAAATGTTACAAATTGGCACTACTGTTTCAAAAACAGAAAACTTCTAAATCAGTTGAAAACAGTTGATCTGTAAAACTGTGTGTGAAATTGTGTCAAATAAAATTACAAATATTAATAAATATAATAATACATATATATATATTTTATTAATTTTGTTAAGAATTAGCACAAAATTGATTTTCCATTTTGCATTTCATTTATAAAGAATTCTGCCATATTTTGTTAAAGGGAAAATCCATTTTTGTTATATTAAAAAAAACAGACTTGCATTTAATTTTTCCGTGACTGCCTCAATAATTGCGTAGATGCCACCACAATATTTTTTGTAATTAAAACAGTTGATCTGTAAAAATGTGTGTGAAATTGTGTCAAATAAAATTACAAATATTAATAAATATAATAATACATATAAATATATTTTATTAATTTTGTTAAGAATTAGCACAAAATTGATTTTCCATTTTGCATTTCATTTATAAAGAATTCTGCCATATTTTGTTAAAAGGAAAATCCATTTTTGTTATATTAAAAAAAACAGACTTGCATTTAATTTTTCCGTGACTGCCCCAATAATTGCGTAGATGCCACCACAATATTTTTTCTAATTAAATATTAACCAATATCTAACTAGAATTATGATTTATTCTGACTAAAAAGTTCCAATTAAAAGTTATTCATCCCAATTATGAATATTCTCAAGGAATTTCTTTCTCACGGAAAATACATTTCTCGAGAAAAAATTCCTCCAATTATAAATTCCGCGTGAACAAAAAATGATTAACTGGCATCATCGAATTTCGAAGCCACTTGCTTTGCTTAAGGTGCTATAACATGATGTGTTTTTTACATATGTACTGTCAAATTTTCCCACAACAAATGTTGTACACATCGTGTGATACATATAAAACATTGTTTATGTACAATACATGAGGAAAGTCACGAGTACATTTTTCAATTAGAACAGGTTCTATTTTTGCATGACAAACATATGGAAATACAACACTGTTTGTGGCGAAAGAAAAACAGAGTAAATTTTAAAGATTAATATTGAAAGAAAAATAAATTGTTTAGTATTAATTAACAATTAAAAAATATATAACCTTTTTTTTAACAATAAATTTTTGTAAATTCACAAATTAAATCAGCTGTTGTTTACATTTAGAGGTTATGTCATACGGATATACATATGTACGTGTGATAGCAAAAATTATGAATCGTATGGAAAAGACTATTTTGACAGACATGAGGAATTTCATATGGATAAAAAAAGTGACAGTACATATGTAAAAAACATTTCGTGTAATAGCACCTTTATTGACAATTTATTTTCTATTTTTTGTGTGTGTGCAAACGACCCTACAATAAATGTCCCAATAAACATTTTTGTTTGCTATCAACTTGAGGTGCATTTGAGATCAAATACATTTCTCAAATCTCCAACGTTAATTCTCAAATGCCCTCAATAGTTCGAATATAGTCTTCTCAACTTAAAAGGCACATTTTTTATATGGCGATTTTCATAGTTATCAAATTGAGAAATTTGTGATTCTCAACTTGATAGCAAAGAAATATTTCCAATCGGTATCAAATGGAAGGTACGGAATTGCCATATGAAAACAATGTACTTTTTTTAATGTTTCAATTTAATTTCATTATATATTTAACATTACTATGTACATATTTAACATTAAATGTACATATTATGTACATTTTTTAAAATCTAGAATTAAAAATAAATGAATTAATTAGTTGTACATTTTTTGAAAAATTCGACAAAAAGCAGAAATAATTAAAATATATCAATGATTTATTTGTACTTTTTTGGCATTTTTTAATTTAATTTATTATTTATGACATATTTAAATAATATCTCAGACTTAACACAAATCGTATTCAAGTTGAAAACATGTTTGGTCTCAAGTGGAGAAAAGTGTTGGATATCCAATTGAGAGTAAAAATGTTTCTCAAAGATTGGAAAAAATGTTAAGTCTCAACTTGATGTCAAGTTGAAAGCAAACAAGGAGAAAAATTGTTCAACCCAAGTTGAGAATTACATTTGACATCAATTTAAGAACTTAACTTTTCTCCAACATTGGAGAAATAATATTTCAATGCATACTGGGGAATGACCGAAACTAACACATAAACAGTTTTTTCCTATTTGAAAAACATATGACTGTCATTGTTGCTGTTGTAGAGTTGTTATACCCTCCACTCCAGTTTGTCATTCCGTTTATAATAATTAGAAAAAAAATTTTGGACCCCATAAAATTTATATATTTGTGATCCTTATAACAACCGGAGTTGATATAGCGATGTCCGTCTGTCCGTCTGTGGAAATCACGATGACGGCATCAATCCGGCAGCTAGGGTACTCGTTGACATAAAAATGATTCACTAACATCATGAGAAGTTTGCTATTTAAAATCGTCCAAATCGGTCGATTAGGGCCCGAGATTTGAATGAAGAACTAAAAAAGTCTTGAAAAAAAAAATAATTTTCTATGTTGTTCTTGTCACGATCACGCCCTCAATAGTGCAGCTACAGTGATCATTTTTAGTGAGAATGATTCTCCAAATTCATGGAAAGATTTCTACTTCAAAAATCATTAAAATCGGTGGAACAGGTCCAGGGAAATCTCTGAAAAAGTAAAAAAAAATGAAAAACATGATATTTCTATATTTTTCTTGTTGTTATTCTAAATGTTGCATTGTTTTCATAGCTGGACTTGTTGTTTTTGTGGTCGTTATGGTAATAATATAACAAAAACAAACCCTAGGTACATTTTTTTATCAACTCTGGTAGAAAAATTTAAAAGTTTCCATTGTTTTGGCATCACTAAAAAAATATGTTAGATCATTTCTGTCATTGCCACAAGCCTGCCTGCAAAATTTCAGATCGATTGGGTCACGGGAAAGTGGTTAAAATCGATCCAAAATTTTTTCGACAAGCAGACACTACGAGTTAATACAAAGGGAGTAAAAATTCACCAACATCTAAAGCAAATAATGCTAAAATACCTAGTTGTTAATAAAAAAAACAATTGGGCAATTCACAATGGGTAATGTATCGTTGTATCTCTTGTATCGTGTATCACTTTACAATAGTGTAAAATTGTTGTTGGTAATTTTCACTGAAAAATCTGATACACGATCCAACTTCATTTGCTATGTTTTGTAAATGTTGTATATTGTATCATAACATATCAGTTCCAAGTGAATGCCAGTTTTTATGAAAAAGAAAAAACAAATACATAGAATATTATCAGCATAAATAATTATAAAATAAAATATGGCAAATAATGCAAATAACGCAAATACATCGATAAGTTTATTTATATAAAAATTAATGTTTATATTTTTAGTATGTATTTTCTCTTTCAGTACCAACCAAAACATTTAACATTTTTTTTTTTTCATTATAAATTAAAATGCAAGAGGTACGTAACTAAAACTCCAGGGTATATCTCACGACCAAAAAGCAAACACTGACAAGTGTTTTCTCTTATACAAAATAGCAGAAGCGACGAAGCGATCTTTCCTCGTTGGATCGAAAATTACTAAAGAAAGCGTTTTACAATATGAAAATACAACTGAGTGTTCACAACAAATGATTGTATTGTGTATTTCAATACAACATACAATATACACCTGTTGTGAATTGCCCAAATGTAAATTTAGCAAAAAAATTTATGTATTAATTTATTTAAAGAGAAAAACACAAAAATAACCTTTGATGTTGTATTTTTTGTGTGTAATATTTAAATATACATACATACACATATTAAATAATACAAATAATGTACATATATTATATATATGTATGTATGTATATTCATAGTAACTGCATGTTAGAAATAAATCGGTTATTTTATTTACATAAAATTCTGCAGTATTTTGTTGTGGGGAAAATACATTTCTTTTGTATTAACAGAGTGTCACTTCATTTTGCTCAGCGTGACTATGCCACAGTAGATGCCGCCATAATTTTTGTTTGTTCTAATTAGCTTTGCAATAGTTATTTCTATTTTAACATGAATGTTAATATTTTCAACTAGATATCATACAGAACAATGTTAAGAGTATACACGGGTTGGTCTTTTATTTCATACGTTTTTTCATTATTCTTTTACAAATATGAACATAAGTTTGGCATATTACCCACCAATCTCACATCACACTGCAAGTTCGAAAAACTCAATACACTCACATTTTTTTTTACTAATACACACACATTTTCCGCAGTGGTCACACTAATGGCACCAAATTTTTCGTGCGAATAGTGGCAGACACTAACGATGATTAATGTTACCCTGTTATAAATTTAATGCAAATTTACTGGATCCTGTAAAATTGTAATTAAAGTTTTAACTTGTTAAATCTATTATAATGATTTATTTTTTGAAATGCGCATACAAAAACGTTTGTTAATTATAGATCATAAATATTATTAACTATTATTAAAATAATACTAATAATAATAAATGTAAACATTTTCCCTCAAACATGTGCCTGTATAATAAACTTAGTAACTCTACTTAAAATAAAATAAGAGAGAGAAGTATACAAATTTTTTCAAGTTTACGCTTCGACAACATTTTAAAAATGAGATTGCAGTCAGATGTTTGAGCATAAAATTTAATGGCGATGGATTCGACTAATTCGAACAATTTTTCGTTGATAATACGTACACAACGATTTTAGAATTTCAGTGTGATGTGAGATTGGGGGGTTAACTTTTTGTTGTCTTTATAAAATAGAGTTACCGAGTTCGTCAATGAGTTTTTTGCTTACAAAACAGTTCTACATAGTTATATAGAATTATTATTCTGCTTTACCTATAAAATATCTGATTGCGATTACATCTAATTTTTAAAAATTGTTTATAATTAATAAAGCATTATTATTCACATAAATACAAAATTTCACTTTTTAAATTTTCCATTCAAATTTAAGAAAATATCAATTATAATAAAAACTGAAAATAAAATTTCCAATTATAAATTAGAAAATATTAATTGAGTTTCAGAAAATCATATCAAAACGTCGGAAATAATAATTTTAAATTTAGAAATATCTTTACATTTAAAAATGTTTACATTTAAAAAAAATATTGCCATTCAGGAGATATTAATAACTTTTCAGTACCGCGATTCAGTAACTTCTTTTAACGATAGTCGAATTGTAAAAAAAAAGAAAATTGCAAAATTATCAGTAAAATTTTGAAACGATATTCGCTATTGTTAAAGTCAGCTGTTGTTGTTATCTAAACGACAACCATTTTTGTGTGTTTTATCCAATCGATAAAAACTTAAATTTTTAGGTTGAAATGTCGTCATACATAAATAAAAATCATGAAATAGTGAAAATATTTTGCTTTAATTAAAAAACTTTTTTATATAAGTAAAAAAATTAAATATTCAATTCATTATTTCATTTTCAAATAAATAAACAGAAATATTAGTAAAAAAAATAAAGATATTAAACATAAACATAAAATAATCCTGTCAAACACGAAGTAATTTGTTTTTTTCTATTCTTTGTGTTTTTCGCTTATTTTGACAGAGATGCCACTCCTTTACAATTTAAATAAATAGAAAAACAGATTTGTCGATATTAATTTAAATTCAATGAATTTAAGAAAACCTCAAATGATATTTAAGAATTGCTAACATAAAAATTGTTACATAAGTAAACGTAATTTTATGAGAATGTTATTTTTTATATATAAATTTTCACAATTTTTTTTGGATGAAAATTTGAAGTTTTTCAGAAAATAAAGATAACATTAAATTATTTTATTTAAAATGTTTGGGACTTTTCGTTTTTTGCGTTTTTCATCCCTAATTTGATTATTTATTATTATAAATTTATTCTCTATGTTTTCAAAATATGGCAATATTTTAAAAAAAAGTTGAGAGAGCTTTTTTTTTGGTTATTATTTTGTTACTCCATCCGACCTATATGGCCACAATGAAGAAATATTTGGCCAGTTAAAAGAAACTATACAGCCATCTCCAATTAGCACGATTTAATGCATATAGCCACTCTACACAACCATTACCTTTGCAATGGAGGTTAGGGCGAGCTATTTAATTAGCAAAAACTAAATTAAACGAGAAGTTATGTCATATAACCGGAAACGCATGCATATAGGTATATAACCAAAATGCATGCCGATCAGCAACCACGATGACCAAAAAGCAAACACCGAAATATATCCGAAATAATAGAAAAGAAGAAAACCAACCCAAAGAATTTGCTGAAATAATTTGGTATTAAGTTTAACAAATTGTTTACTTTTTCATTTACATTTATTATCAAGACTCAAACCGAGGTGGAGGGTATCAAAGATTCGGCACAGCCGAATTTAACACTCTTACTTGTTTTTCATTGTTTTTTCAAAAGATTGTATAAATAGCTATCTAAACTTTTTGGGACAAATTTTGCTAAGAACAATATGCAGAAAGTTATATGGTTGAGAAAAAACACCAGTTTGGCCAAAATGTCTAATTCTGACCAACTCTAACTCAGGGAGTTCTGCACCGATCTTGTTGAAAAATTATGTCTATACTACTATCCAATAGGAATAACCTCGGAAGACATCGGTTTCAAATGTTGGTTCACTTGACATGAAACGCCCCATATAAATTTATACCCTATACAACTGTGTGGTCTGGGTATAATGACTTTGTGCTGATGTTTGTAACTACCAAAGATATTTGACCTAGACCCATCTTTTATTATACCGATCGACTTAAATCACTTTCTGAGTCGATTTAGCGATGTCCATCCGTCCGTCTGACCGTCTGTGTCCATGTAAATCAAACTACAGGTCGCAAATACGAATATATTTTGATGAAATTTGGTATGTAAGTTTATATCCGCCATAGCATGAACGCTATTGAAATTGGTGAAAATCGGTGTATGTTCAGATCTAGTTCCCGTAGAAACAACCCCTACGAATACTGAAATTGTCATAACATCCAAATTATGTTATAGATCTCGGTCAAATTTGGTTTGTGTATGTTCATAATATCCATTTATCAGTAATCCAAAAATAATCCCTATAGGACAATTCGTAGCCATAGCCCCCATATAAAGCTGCATCCCGATCTTCACTTAAATCTATCAAAAAACAAAGATGTTGCAATGATTTTCTCAAATTTGGTTTGTATATGTTTTTGCTAAATATAAGTGACTTTACTATATATGGTCAGGATCGGTTCATTTTTCAACCTAGTCCCCAAGCAAATACAGCATCCGACATGAACTTTTTCATATCTGCAGCCAAAAAACAAGTAAGAAAATTATAGTCGGTCGAGACCGATTATATGATACCCTATACCATGCGTTTAGAGACCCTGAAAAAGTTCATATCTGATGCTATACCTATATGGGGACTAGGCCCAAAAATGGACCGATCCTGACCATGTTTGGTAAAGTCTCTTGTATTTTGCAAAAATATATACAAACAAAATTTGAGAAGAATCAGTGCAATATTTTTGTTTTTTGATAGATTTAAGTGAAGATCGGGAAGCAGCTCTATGTGGGGCCTATGACTAATAGTTGTCCCAGGGATCATTTTTAGACTACTCATTAATGGATGTAATAAACGTATACAAACCCAATTTGAGTAAGATCTATATGACAATTTCGATCTTATGGCAATTTATGTCAATTTCATAGGGGTCATTTGTATGGGGGCTAGGTCTGAACACGGACCGATTCTCACCAATTTCAATAGCGTTCATCCCATGGCCGATAAAAGATAAAATACCAAATTTCATCAAAATATATTCATATTTGCGACCTGCAGTTTGATTACAAGCTTTACAAGGACACACAGACGCACGGACGGACGGACGGACGGACGGACGGAAATCGTTTAATCGAATCAGATAGTGATTCTGATAGTGATTCTGATTCGATCGGTATAATTAAAGATGGGTGTAGGTGTAAGTCATTATATACCCAAACCACATAGTGGTATAGGGTATAATTAAAAATAGTTTGATCTAAGAGATAGGGTCTCTAAACGCAAGGTATTGGGTATCGTACAGTCGGTCTAGACCGACTATAATTTTCTTACTTGTTTCTATTTAATAAATATATGTATATGTAAATATTTTACACAAAAAACACAACATTAAAAGTTATTGTTGTGTTTTTCTTTAAATAAATTAATACATAAAAATTATTTTTGGTAAATTTACATATTTTTTTTATTAACAACTAGGTAGATTAGCATTATTTGCTTTAGATGTTGGCGAATTTTTACTCCCTTTATATTAAATCGTAGTATCTCCTTGTCTGCTTGTCGACAAAATTTTGGATCGATTTTTAGCCCCTTTCCCATGACCCAATCGATCTGAAACTTTGCAGGCAGGCTCGTGGCGAGAACAAAAATGATCTGAAAAATTTTTTTTTATTGATGCCAAACAATAGAAACTTTTAAATTTTTCTACCAGAGTTGATAAAAATAATGTACAAAGGGTTAGTTTTTATTATATTACTAGCTAACCCGGGCAAACGTTGTTTTGCCTTCAAATTTTATTTTCACTGCAAGTCTGGTTCCGTTGCAAAGTCATGGCAGATCTAAATTTCGAAGAAGAATGAAAGGTGCACTAAATCGGCATAGCAATTATTGTTCAAATACCGTTTACTGAAGCAGAAATAATTGATTTATTTATTTTTGATAGCTGGGCCCGGTCCGCGTTGCTGGCCAAACACAAACTAAATATTGCGCCATCTGTCGGATGAACTTCAAGCTACACAGAAACACTCCTCACACCCCATAGAGCATGTACATAAAGTTTGGTCAAAATCGGTGCAGTAGTTCTTGAGTTTAGCGATCACGAACATACACGTAATTTTTATATAACTATATAGAGATTACCACAACTACCACAAAACAACAAGTCCGGCTTTGACAACAATGCAACATTTAGAATAACAACAAGAGCAATACAGAAATATATATTTTTCAATTATTTTTACTTCTTTAGTGATTTCTCAGGATCTATTAAGTCGATTTTCATGAATTTTCAAACAGAAACCTTCTCATAATGTTTTTCACTCATTCTCACTAAAAACAAGCGCCTCAATTATCCTATTGAGGCCGTGATCGTGACAAGAACAACATAGACAAATCATATTTTTTTAAGACTTTATTTACTTCTTCACTCAATTCTCGGGACCTAATCAACCGATTTGGACGATTTTAAATTAAAACTTCTAACGATGTTAATGAATCATTTTTTATTCAAACGAGCAACTTAGCTGCCCGCTTGAAGCCGTCACCGTGATTTCCACAGACGCTATATCGCTATATCAACTCCGCTTGCTATAAGGATCACAAATATATATATTTTATGGGATTCAGAATTTTTTTCTTATTATTACAAACGGAACGACGTACTTATATATACCCTACGCATACTGGGGTGGAGGGTATAACAAATATATTGCACAGAATTTTATCAAATTTGGTTTGTATATGTTTTTGCAAAAAATAAGTTAACTGCTGAAATATGGTCAGGATCGGTCCATTTTTCGATCTAGTCTTCATATAAATATAGCATCCGAATGCCACTCAAATTTGGTTTATACATATTTTCGATATATAATTAGTTGGACCTAAGAGATATGGTCTCTAAACGCATCGTATGGGGTATCGTATAGTAGGTCTAGACCGACTATAATTTTCTTACTTGTTTTTTATATTTTTGTTATGTTAACAACATAGTTTAAAACTTTCAGAAAAAAAATTTTATTAACTCGGAATGCGTTGAATTCTCGAATTCAGAATTTCGCATATTTAATTCCTATATAAATTAAAATATGAACGAAAAATCGATTATTTTTACTGCTGTGTCTTTTAAAAAATGACTTGATATTTATTTACTACATTTTCTGTCGCTTTTGCTGTTTGAAACTAATTGCAAAATTACTTTTGATTCAAGGTCAGTTTTTAAATGTGTATTCATTTGTAAATTATACCACTATTTAGTCAGAGTATAGTGAGTTTGTGCTGATGTTTGTAGAACAACCTACAACAACCTTTTATTATACTATTCGACTATGTTTGTCTGTCTGTCCGTTCGTCGGACTGTCCGTGTGTTTATCGTCTTAACTAACTTTAAAAAAACCACCTTCAGTTTTTTTTACCCCACCCATCCAAAATGATGCTATTTAACATTTTCTTTGAGGTTATTTTATGTTGACGGATTTTGCGCTCCTGTAAACCAGATAAATGCTCCATAGGATTAAGATCAAGTGTCGATTTCGATTTTTTTTAGTATTGTATTTAAAATTATTATCCTGTTATTATTATCCAATGCCCGGTTGTTGTGCGCTGTGTTTTAAATATTGTCTGAAAATGTATATGTATCCAATTATAGACTCAATTAATACGAATTTACCAACCCCCTGGACATCCATACAACTTAAAATATTAACGCCACCTCCACCATGTTTAACCGTTGGCAAACGATTTTCTTTATTTAACGCATTTCCACTTTTTCGCCAAACTAACTTTATAGTTTTAATGGCATAAATGAATCTGAAAAAAACACGTTCCCCAAATTCTGGGGTCCTGTTGGCATACTCATTTGCCAAGGCCATATTCATTTTTTTATCGACATCGGAAATGAATGGCTTTCCACGTGCTACACAAACATGATAGTCAGATTTTTTTAATATTTTGCGAACGATATCTCCATGGATGTCTTTGCCGAAGGATTCTTTGATTTTAGAACTAATTTGTGACTCCGCTTTATTGTATTATACGAAATGATTTACCCTCATTTCTAAGCTTTAGGATAATTTTTCTCTTGTCGGCACCGATTCCTTTGGATTCATCACAAAATATAGTTATGTACCAAAAGAAATATAATTATGTCCAATCAACGTTATACAAACAGACCTAATCAGCGTTGTATAATTCGTGGATTCCCCTAATTGTAAAGGTACGATACTTTTTCTGATACGAATACTCGTCATGCTGCATTTTTTGTAAACAAAAACTTCGTAGTTGAAAATATTTTATTAAAATTTTTATAAATATTTAAAAATTACATCTTGCTTTACTTTTTCTCGCAAGTGTATTTTGATGACACTTTTTATATAAGCTTTTGTCAGCCAAAGCATGGACGGTATTAAAACTGGTGAAAATCGACTTAAGATCCAGACTATCAATTTTGGTCTCAAAAAAAGTCCTATAGGACCATATTTAGTTATAGTCTCCATATAAATCTGCTTCCCTATCTTCACAAAAATCTATCCAAAAACATAAATATTGCACAGATTTTCACTAATTTTGTTTAAATATGTATTTGCGAATAATAAATCACTTTACCAAATATGGTTATGTTCGGTTCATTTTCTGATCCAGTCCCCATATACAAATAGCATCCGATATGGACTTTTTCATATCGTCACACAATAAACTTATGACAATGCCAAACATATTTGATTTATGCTAATTTTCTGTATCCAATTAGCTTGATCAACAAGTGAGAAATTAAAAAAAACTTGAAAATTTTTTCGGAATTTTTAGAGCGAAAGGCGGGCTTCACGATCATCCCGATCGTCAAGAATTTAAATTTCGTCTTCGATCGTATATTCTCGGGTACAACGAAGGTATTCTAACTTCAAACGCAAATGTCGAGGTCGACAATACTCCTGATTTAAATGTACTTAATTCTTTAACAGGTAAATCTCAACATAGAATATTAAATAATGCAGCATTTAATTTTTCTTGTCCTTTCTTCAGGTACTATACTTAAGGGTATTAATCCTATCATCGAAGAAGATGTATACCAACCTGAAAATGAGTTTGAAGACCTTGAATATGACGGTTTGGAGAATTTGGCCGGGTACATTTGTAATAGGTTAAAAAATAAAGCCCCTAATATTGCGTTTAAGCCTTTAGAGGACTCGGCCTACTCATGGGTTAACCACCTGAGTGAAGGGGGGCTAAGCAAGCCATCAAAATCATTAATGCAAACGCTGAAATCGTGTGATGAAATATTTTTAAAATTAAATGGCGAAAAATTGTTGCTTGCAAGCGGTTATTTGGACAAACATTTGATAGAAGCAAAGGACATTGAAGGAAGTGAAGAAGTAAAAAAACTTTTTTTTAGATGTAGAATGTACTTTAGAATAAGGTTGCTAAATGCAGAAATTGCTCAAAATGTCAATAAACGAAAGAGGAAATTTAATAAAACAACAACGTAACGTTCAAATATTGTTTAGTGTTTAATAAATAAATTAACAATATATATAAATAGTTTACATATTAATATATAAATATTTCAAGGAACATAAATATATATATGTATATATGATAAATCTACTATATATTTATATAAAATTAAATGTACTAAAAATTTAATATAACGATATTCTTAATTGAATTTAATTTTTTTTTAAATCTAAATTAAATATTTATATGTATATTAATTGATATCTACTAATCCTATTAGTTGTAAACTACAATTAAAAATCCTGTATCATTCGACAGTTTTTAAAATTTAAAAAAAAAAACATAAAAGTTAAGATTAATATTTATTAATAAATTTTTATAATTTTTAAATAATATAGAAATCTAATTAAACCCTCATATTTTAAATGCTTCTTATATATTACTTAAATTAAAAAAAAGTTGAAAAAATTAATTTAAAATAAATAAATTTATAAAAAATAAAAGTTTTTTACTAACAAATTATTTGAGGAAAAAAATAATAAATTATCCCACTGTTGCAATGTTATTGTTTATGTATAAACATAGACATAAACATAAGAGTTTGACAGCTCAAAATTATTAGCCAATAGGAACACAGCTTGCGTGACGTCACAAATCTAGCAGGCGCAGAAAATTGTATTAGTGTCCGCGGGATGGCGTAATCTTGTATTCTATCATTCTTGAGTATGGGGTATGATCTAAACCAGTGAATGCCGTGCCAAACACGCTGGTGCTCTTATATGTATACAGCCGAACGAAAACAAAAATACTCACCAAAGAGTAAAAGTAAACAACAATTTCATTCAGTCTTATGAAAGCTTTTGAACAAAGTAGGTCTATGTCGCATTGCCTTTTGAAATTCATATATATATTTTTTAATAGGTACACAGAGAATATTTGTTTAAAAGAAACTAAATATGTTGAGAAAATTTCGAAGACTTGATAAACTACAAATTAAACATTTTCTATAAATAACATACGTCGCCTCCATTTGACAACATTATAGCTGTCTTTTATGCATTTTTTTTAATTTTAAAAAATATCCAGTTACTGCAGGCTGGTAAGTTTTTTAGTTTTTGGTAACAAACCACTTAATAACGTTTGAAATTTCTTATATATTTAAGTTTTGCTATTTTTTGTTTTTTTTTTTTTGTTTTTTAAAGAAATGAATTATTTATTATTACTTATTTGATTTAATAAACTTCAAACTTATGGATAAAAGAGATTAAATGTTCTTCACATTTTGTTTTACACTTTCAGAATGTAAGATTTAAAATTGTAAAACAACAAAATATATTTAAAATTTTACCATATTCTTCGTTAACTCAACTATTTTCCCTTTTATGCATTCATGTAAACATTCATACAAAATCTACACAAACCCATTTAATATCGGCATTGTGTTAAGTCCATGGATTTCGATCAGTGTAGTACAACTAACACATGCTCATAAACACTATTTCTAACTCAATTCTCTCGATGGCCACCACTGATCTAAACCAGTGGTGTTCAAAAATAAAAATGTAATTGTGTTGTTGAGAAAATGAGAATTGCATTGTAAGGAATGTTTAATGGGTTAATAGCAGTGTTAGTCTCTGTATGCATTTATTTTTTATTGAAAATATGAAATTGTTAATGTTGTGAGTAAAACTGTCTTAAAGAAATAAAAATTAAACAAAAATTAAATTTTTGACAGGAAAAAAGTAAATAGATATATACATTAGGCTGGCTTTTTTTTCATTCTATAAAAAACAAAAAGTTGTAGATTTTTTCAATCAATATATATGATTTCACTATATTTATATATTAAAATATCTTTAAAATATCTTTAATATGTATCCTGTTAAAAAAAAAGTAAAAAAATACACTTTTTGGAAGGAAAAAAAATACGTTCAAGGAATGAATGAATGAACGATATGACTAAAATTTTTAAAATCATTTGAACTTTTATAATAAATAAATTCGTTTATTTAATAATTCAAGACTAAATTTTTCAATATTTATTCTTTTGCGACAATTTCGTATTAGTAAAACAAATAAATAAAGTAGAACAAATAAATTTTAAATCTGAAAAAAAATGTTCACAATTTTTATTTGTCGATCGTGGTTTTCAGTTTAATTTTTCAACAAAAATTTGTTTTTTTAATCAAACAGCTCTTCGTTTTCATTGAAATTATTTTCATTACATGTTTTATAACAAATTACCAAATACATTTATACTCATAAAAAATTGTTCGTATATTACTATTAATTTTTTTTCGGTGCATTACAAAAATATCAGCATACATCCCCATACGTCTTCATTCGTCGCTGTTTCAGTGACGACTAAATGCAAGATCGTAAGAATCCATGTGAGTTGAGCATGAACAATGGTTCCATGAAATGAACAGCAGTGATCTAATGCTATGTTCACACGGACAGCAAGATTCGCAGTTCGCTCTCTCATTCACGGTTCGCATGATTGAATCCATATGATTCGCCATACAAAATTTTGAAAGCGAATCTACTTGCTTCAAAATGAACCTAGTTGTGAACCTAGAAACATTGAGTGTCTTCTCCAAGTTTAATAAGAAATTGTCGCTAGTTTATCTGAACTAGCGTCAAAAATATATAACAAAGAAAAAAAAAATAATTTGTGCAATAAAATATATAGAAACTTTTAACAAATTAAAAGTATATATTTATTTCCATATATATTCAAAAAAATGGAAAAAAATGAAATAGTGAAACGTAAAGTGTAGAAGGATGTGTTCAAATATTTGCACAATAAATATAAACGTCAAAATGAAACAAGAACACTCGTCTGAACACCAAGGTTCACAATCATGATTCAGAGAGCGAATCAAGTGGTTCATTTTGCCGTCTGAACATGCTATAAACCGACCATAATTTTCGAAGTTGGTGTGTAAATTTCTAATTCACAATACAATCACAAAAACAGCGTAACATGTGAGATTAATGTTACGCTGTGAGCCGCAAGACAAATCGGTGTGTCTTATGATTGTATTGGTGAAAAAATTATAATATAAAATTATTTCAACTAATTCAACAACCCTTTACTATAAAATGTTAAAAATTTCAGAATATAAACGTATAACAAATACATAATTCAACAACCACAAATTTGCTATAAGTGATACATAGTGATACGCTTTCTGTTTGATTTTAAAAAAGAGACATAAAAAAATCTTTAATTACTAGATGTTTACACATCTCCCCTGTGATCGGACTCACATGATTTTTTTAAATTAATTTTAGTGGCAAATTTTATTTACTGTTATAAAATGGTACAGGTTAACACATTAGTTAAGATCAGTTTTATATTAAGCTACAAACTAAATTCGTGTTAAGTTCTTAAAATATTTTTGAAATACATCTTGACATTTCAAAAATATTTTTTACAAAGGGAAGATTGCATTGTTTCATTGTAGAATTTCCCATAAAAGCTTTTTTGTACAAAATTTATGTTTTGTTCTCTAATGGTTTCTTCGAACAGAACATAAACTTTAGCTCATTGTCTGCATTCAAAAATAAACTCATTCATTCACATGCTTATTCAGTTACTTTTTCGTCGAACTAAATAATTCCAGTCAATAATTTGTTGCGCATTTACTCGATATGTCATCTAAAGAACGCATTTGAGTAGTTTGAGCTCATTATAGGTTTATTGACAAAACAAACAAAAACATATGATAAAATAAATAATGGAATTGGTCGTCCTGTTTTACGCCCTACAGTATAATTTCCTTGGTATACTATTTTAGTCTTACAGGGCCTTTGGTTGAAAATATACTATCAATTCTAATACCCATTACCACTGCAGGTATTGTCAGTTAGTACTGACAAACATAATTTGAGCTGGACGCATTTTGTATTATACCGATCGACTCAGTGTCACATTCTCAATCGATTTAGCGATGTCCGTCCGTATGTCTGTATTCATGTAAACTTTTTAATCAAACTTGATTTCTATACGTTTTTAAGAAATATAATCGTAAGTGACCTCAGTAAGTTCACAACATTATTTAATTTTTTTTATGCAAGGCCCATGTAACCAAGATATTAAAATCAATATGCATAAGTCATTGGCAGCTAAATGACATTTTTGTATTAGATGAACCAGTCACATTTCAGGCTGTAATTAACCCTTTCAACTGTAATGTTACCTACAAGTTTTCTGAAGTAATTTGGATACGAAAGTGTAAAGTGAATGATACATGTTTCGATGGGTGTATTCATTGATGGAGTAACAAACTCAATGAAAAACTTTAAATTTTTCTGCCCCATGAAGTGTATTGAAACACTACCGACAAGGTTACAAAAATTGCATTGCCTTATTTAAAGTCTTCTCTTATTGCATTAAGGAATGAATGGATGGGTAGACATACTCGTATGCATAGGTATGTGTGTACTTTAATTGGTTCCACTTATGTGTATGGTGGGTTGAGGTCGCTAATATCAAATATCAAATAAAATGGATGACCAAACAAACCCGATTATGCGAGTAATACAAACATCAAAGTGACAAGTTATTTGTGTTGTTATGAACAATTGCTACCTAATATTGTGTATAGGTTTTTGTCTCTATAGAGACGTACAATAGTAGTTGCGAGTACATTGCACCTGTGTTTATATGCGTCTGCAAATTTTTATAGTTTCATTCATTCGGACAACGTTGATAATCAGAGCTTTTAGAAGTGGGCAACTACATCTCAGTGTCGCACAGGCTATACTATGTGTTTGTTCTGATTTTGAAGTGCCAGATACAGTTATCCAAGACCCACGAGATTATGTTATAAAAATCACTTTCGGAGGCGTTTTAGCGAAGATTGAAAGCGAATGTATTTTTGATATCTTATTTTAATAACTTCCTTGAGTTGATACTTATACACTCGCCGGGTCTTAATTCTAACTTTGCGCAGACTTGGCACGAGGAATTGAATAGAGTTGCGTAAGTTGAATTGAAATCTGAAGGCATTTTTCCTTGTTCCGAATCTGGCAGCAGAATTTGTCTATCGAAATGTTTCAATATGGTAATGATCGAATCATTTTTGAACCCAGTACCCATAAAAACTGCAATTTTAAAAAGTGATTGAGTTGGAAATTTAATTTTTTATTTTATAGTTTTATACTCTAGACCCAACTTCATAACAGGACGAAATAGGTGAACATCGGTACATGTTAATACCTATTCCCCCTACAAAAGAGATCGACTAAAATTATCCTAAAATCCAAATTATTCTACAGATCCCGGTAAAATTTGCTTTGTGAGTATTTATTATATCCATTAAACACTAAATTATTTTAAAAATAATTTAAACAAAAAACTAAAATTATATGTTTAATATTTTTTTGGTCCTCCATTCTGGGTTATTGTTTAAAAAATTCGAGATTGGAGAGAATCTATTAGCTTCGGAAGAGTATTAATATCCATAGCAATCCAGGCTTATAAAATTGGGATTTCAGTTCTTGAACCGTTGATTACTGTCTTCCATTTGCATCCACAGCTCTAACAATAATGCCCCAAACATTCTGTATTACGCTTAAATCTGGGCTTCTAGCTGGCCAGTCAAGTAATGGTATTGAGCGAGTTTAAAAAACTCCTTGGACTTATTTGACATGTGCATACTGGCATTATCTTGTTGGAATATAAAATCTATGTCAGCATTACCAAGCACTCAATTAAGACATCATCGAACCTATCGATATGCTTTTCCGAGTTCATCTTAGTCGGAAAAAAGTATAGTTTAATCTTTCCATGGTACGAAAAAGCTCCCCATATTATGACGGAATCTCCTCCAAAATAGCGACTCATTCGTGGAGAGCCATTTGCGCGTAGATCGTGCCAATAGAAACTAAAGCCACTAAAGTCCCGTCGGGGTTGAATTTTTTCTTGGAAAAAAATTCCTTGCGCCAATCTTCAGTCCACGATATGTGCTTTTTCGCTAATGCTAAACTTGACACTTTATGATGTGGTGTTAACTGAGGTTTTTTGTTGCTTTTTTCCATTTAATATTTTCGTCCGTCGTTTTCCTATTAGAAGATGTAATTTTGCGACCATCTGTGATGACGTTAACTTATTTTTGGTGGCTTCTTCCTTAATTATGTTGGTCTGAAGAAGGGTTACCGTTGTATTTCTTTTACATTTTCAATGAGCAGCTGCGTATATATCACCTAATTTTGAATTTTTTCTTACCACCTTCTCAGATCTCTTGATTTGACGTCCAATTTCTATTTTAGAAAGACCATTTTCTTTTGATATTTGGATTTGTCCCTTTTCCACGTCGTTCAGAAATTTATTTACCGCCATTTCAAAATTAAGCTTATCTTAATAAAAAGAAATGCTGAACAGATTTCTACCGATACAAACATTACAAATCGTTTCCAAAATACCGCAACTAGTTCGAGAACTTTCCAATAAAATTCATAGACCACGACCGAGGATAAGTAAATTTTACATCAATAACTTACATTGTATTCATATAATCATATCTAAGTTCCGTTATAATATTTTTGTGGAGAAATTAATCAAAAGAAGCTTAAATACAAAAACATAACAATTATACCAACAAAATTTTTGACAAATCAATCGTGAGGATAGAATGAAACGTGATATTGTGCCTGAATAGCAAAAATGTGATATCTGTTTTTCAATGTAATCAGATTCTCTGAATCTCTGAAATTTAGTAACTTTCATTCTGTAAAAGGAACGTACAAATTCGGAATCAATATAAATCAGAAAATAGAGTGGAATTTGAAGCTAAGTAAAAAAATATTAACCATCACGTGGCCGCATTTCAACCCTTATCAAAAGACACAATAAAATAATTTAATTTTATAGGGCCTTTCTATTCTTTTTAGTTCTCTTTTGTGCATAGAGCACGCAAGAGAACTCAAATCGCTGAAACCGGAAAAAAACCGGAACATATTTATTTGTTTATATTTTAAGCATCTTAAACCACGGGGCAAATCGTCGCATTCGATATCGAGTAAAATCAAACGAAATCGCATATTTTGGTTTATTATTTAATGAAGACGGACAATCGTCAGACCTCGTTTCACTTTTACTATTAACTATGGACCATAACTTGTTAGCTGTGACAGAGAAAAATTACTTAAGTATTTTATTTTGAAAAATAAAAAAATAATTCCGATCGAAAAATTTCGATAACGAATGCGACAATTCGACCTCAGATGTCACAATAGGTATAGCCAGGTCTGAAAGGGATAAGCGGCACGAAATTCCCCCACCGTGCCAATCTCAAATATACATATTTTATAACATAATTAGGTACGCTAAATGCATATCTGGCGAACAAAATTTTTCCTTTTTTTTTTTTGCAGTTTTTGGTTTCTATATTTACGTCACCGACCACATTTTTGTGTATTTTTGACTGGAGCTTAAAATCATTAAACTTTCCCACGATTACAAATCTAAATAATATGAACTTTTGTTTGAGTGTACTCAAGTTGGTGTGAGTTTGAGGATATCTTACTGTCATTACGAGAATATCGAACATTTTAATTTTTTAGTTGCATCTTTCTAAATTTTTTGTAATTTTAACACTATTGACAATGAATAATTCTTTGTACTGAAATTTTTATTAAATTTCTAAATATTTCAGATCAATATTAACGGATTTCTAATTTTTAATACAAAATTTGTTAATTAGAATGTCTAGTTTGTCTAATATCTAGTTTTACCATACATACATACAATTTATAAAGATTGAATTAAAAATTAAATTTTCAACAATCTTCCAATGCTTGCATGGTATCTTGAAATACACACTCACATGAAATTAAGCCAAGAGTACAGAAATGGAACATGCACCGCAAATATCTAAAATACGATATTTGAAAAACTGTAAATAAGAAAATATTTTTTGTGCCACACTTGGATTCAACGTACCAAAGTTTATTAGAAAATATGAGTTTCAAGATGAAGTTTTTGTGGCTATTGATCAGTGTAACCAAGCCTCAGATTTTTTCAATTATACACCTGCTTTATAAATTTATATCTTATCATTAATAGTATTAGCGAGAAATACAGTGGGTGACTTTAAAAATTTTTGAATCCTATATGTAAGATTTAAAAATAAATCTATAATATTAATAGGCTAGGCGATTTCTTGTGACCGATGTTTTGTTCTACTGTTTTATCCCAATTTTGACCAAACGTATATTAGCCGTTTTGCAGATTTACAGATTTTTAAATTTTTTCCTTTATTTTAAGTAAATTGCATTTAAAGTTGTTGTGTGTCTTATTAAATTTGTTAATGTGTTTGTTAATTTGTTAATAATAATCCATAAAAGTGTTGGTGTGTGAATTGGCTTAGAAATTGCACTCGAATTTCGAGCGCTGGAATCTGTTAGTAGTAATAAATATCTTAAAGATATGCAAATGAGACAGTTTTTGCGCCCTCATGAAAACTTTTGATGTAATATAATGAAAATTGCAAATGTTATTTATGTGCTAGTATATACATACATACTTACATATTTTTGTTGATTTTCTAAATTTATTTAACTTTTCTTCCGCGCATAATACAATGACTGTTACTTTATATTGTCTGGCATTTAAATGCATTTTTATTTACTAACCAGTCAAGGAGATCAATTACCCCCCAGACAGTTTAATCTTACATAATATTTGTTAAATCCACCTCAAAAGCAAATATTTTCTACCTACAAACGTATCAATTACACAAGTACTTTGTAGATAAGTACCTTGTATGTCTATGTTAAGTAAATGTTAGAAAAAGGCCGTTAAATACGGTTTTACATGGCAAATCTTTCGAAATATTTGTATTGAAATGTATTTTATGTATTTAAATTTTTAAATAAATTAAGACGTTCATTTGACCATTTAATGAAGCAACTGTGCCCAGGGACAAAGGGACATTGCCAAAAAATTGTGAAACACTCACAATTATAATTTGAATTGAACTGAAGCTTATTCAGCAGCTATTTGAAGCCAGTATGGAGCACATAAATTAAATCACTAAATATGATCTATTTTCACCAATTTC
The DNA here is from genome assembly GCA_963682025.1 of Cordilura impudica. Classification (NCBI taxonomy): domain Eukaryota; kingdom Metazoa; phylum Arthropoda; class Insecta; order Diptera; family Scathophagidae; genus Cordilura; species Cordilura impudica. Next base: position 105,826,274 of record OY821521.1, read on the forward strand.
TATAGTGACCATCGTATGCCTGATTAAAACTTATATCTTAAGTTTGCAAAAATTATTTTCAAATATGCTATTTGTAAAGGATAATTGAGTGTTGATACTTTTTTATCTTTTTTTATTTGCTACTAACTTTGTATTTTTTTATATTATTTTAAATTAGTCAATACATAAATTCTTCCAGACTATTACAGAAAATTAAATAAGGTAAACTTAAAGCAGTAATTATGAATTTAAGTACATTATTAAATTTTGTGGCAGTAAAAAATCTATGTATCTATATAATTTGTTAAAATTGAAATACATTCTCCTGATTGGATCAGCAAGAGAATAGTTTGATTCATCAAATTTTACATATAGTGGTTCGAAATGCCTTACAAAACGTTGAGGAACATTAAAACCAATTGTAATTCAAAGCTGACTTCACCTTGAAGTAGATTAATCACAAACGAAAATTCCAGTATGATTCTACGACTTTTTGCTGTCGTCAATTTTATTAACGCAAGCCTGTCCGTGTGCAGTGCCAAACGGAGAGCAGGATTCCAGGGCAAACCACGCAAACAAAAAGGTAGAAAATGCTTCTGAACAGATTCAACACGTTGTTGATGAATTTTATAATAAGCATCCTAAATTATAGAGCCACATTCAAGAATCGGTCGTAAATAGCTGTTTAGTAGTATAAGGATCGACAAATTCCTTTGCCCAACGTTTGATGAAGGCGAGAACTCCCCTGGCCTTGTAGACAGTCAAAGTTACGTGTGGTACAAAGATTTTATGGTACAAAGTTTTGATCAAGAAGTATACAAAGATCAAAAATGTATCGACCAATTCTAGTTGGTATCTACCCAATGAATAAGTAACAGTGATGAAGTTATTTCTGGAAAAACGCATGTATTTACATTTTTTAAAATTAAGATCCACTAAGTTCTGGTTGCACCACAATAAGAAGTGATTCAAATCTGATTGAAGGTAGGCATGTTAAACATATTGATTGTAGCTGTAAAAAATTTGTACATCATCAATGTGTATTAATATGTATATTACTCAAGTTTATAACTTTGGGGAGATCGTTTATAAAACAAGATAAAAGAATTGGTACCAAATGACTGACTGGAGGAACAACAGAAGTACAGGTGAAATATTTAGAGCTTTTATTTCTAAATCGAATACTTTGCTTTCTATCCGTGAGATATGACTTTAACCAACTTAAATGCGAGGTGTTAACCAAAGTAAATCTAACTTTAAAAGTAAAAGTCGTGTTTGTTTTCCAAGCACAAAGCTATTATTAATTAAAGTTGTAAACTGAAGCTCATTTGATGTAGTAGAACACCCCTTCCATATATGTTATTTTATAGTTTCTTGACTTTCTTGCAGATGTGCAATATACATATGTGAGAGAAGTTATAAACTACTTGGTAATTTTTTACGAATCTTTCAAATTTGAATTTTGTTCGAATAAAATAATGTTTGTATGATTTGTTGTGTTTTTGATTTCTATTCTAATTTGGTAAAGATTAGTTGTTTCCTACTTGAGATACAGTACAAATAATGAACTACTTCCGAAAAAGATAAAAATTATTTTACTAAATATTTATTAATATCGGTTATTTAGTTTAAAATTTATTGAGATTTATATGTGTTTAGTTTTTGGGTGCGATCAATTATTATGCCAATGGGCTCACCAGCTTCACATGTTACTGCTGATATTATAACGAATGAACTATTTGATGCTTCGATGGACCAAATGAAGGTACAACTAAGAATTTTTACTAAATATGAACGATTTATTTGGAAGTAAAAAAGAAGATTATGTTTCAGATACTCTCAAAACTTTAAATTTCATTCATTGACAAATCTAATTTACAATAGAAAAGGAATGCAATATAAAGTTACTTTATCTGGTCTCAATAATACTAAGACAGAGAGCCCTGCTAAAATGAAACGAGATACACAAAGCAACATCGTCCAATAGATAAATTTACTCTTACTTCAAACATCCAAAACCCATAACAATTATTACGGCAACAAATTTTTTCTAGACAACAGTGATATAGATTATCATTGATCATATTTAGATAAGGTTTAAAATATTTTAATAATAAACGATTTCCCTAAGAAAACTATTGCAGACTTGATACGAAACGTTAAGGATAGAACATAGAATTAACGTTAAGGATAGAACATAGAACAATAAAATTTTTTGATGTGAAAACATCTATACGCGCAGGGGGGTAAATTTCTATTTCACAATACAATCAGAACAACAGCGTAACATGTGAGACGTACGACGAAATCGGTGTGACTTATGGTGCTATTGGTGAAAAAAGTATGATATGTAATAACCTATTTGAAAATGAAAAATGTTTGAAAAAACAAAATTAAAAATGAAAAATAAAAAATCAAAAATTAAAAATAAAAAATGAAAAATAATATATGAATACTAAAAATGAAAAACGAAAAATAAAATATGAAATATGAAAACAAAAATGAAAATAAATTTAAAAAATTAAAAATAAAAAATGAGAAATAAAAAATTTTAAATAAGAAATAAAAAATTAATAACGAAAAACGATAAATGAAAAATGGAAAATAAAAAATTAAAAATTAAAAATTAAAAATTAAAAATTAAAAATTAAAAATTAAAAATTAAAAATTAAAAATTAAAAATTAAAAATTAAAAATTAAAAATTAAAAATTAAAAATTAAAAATTAAAAATTAAAAATTAAAAATTAAAAATTAAAAACTAAAAATTAAAAATTAAAAATTAAAAATTGAAAATTAAAAATTAAAAATTAAATATTAAAAATTAAAAATTAAAAATTAAAAATTAAAAATTAAAAATTAAAAATTAAAAATTAAAAATTAAAAATTAAAAATTAAAAATTAAAAATTAAAAATTAAAAATTAAAAATTAAAAATTAAAAATTAAAAATTAAAAATTAAAAATTAAAAATTAAAAATTAAAAATTAAAAATTAAAAATTAAAAATTAAAAATTAAAAATTAAAAATTAAAAATTAAAAATTAAAAATTAAAAATTAAAAATTAAAAATTAAAAATTAAAAATTAAAAATTAAAAATTAAAAATTAAAAATTAAAAATTAAAAATTAAAAATTAAAAATTAAAAATTAAAAATTAAAAATTAAAAATTAAAAATTAAAAATTAAAAATTAAAAATTAAAAATTAAAAATTAAAAATTAAAAATTAAAAATTAAAAATTAAAAATTAAATATTAAAAATTAAAAAATAAAAATTAAAAATTAAAAAATAAAAATTAAAAATTAAAAATTAAAAATTAAAATTAAAAATTAAAAATTAAAAATTAAAAATTAAAAATTAAAAATTAAAAATTAAAAATTAAAAATTAAAAATTAAAAATTAAAAATTAAAAATTAAAAATTAAAAATTAAAAATTAAAAATTAAAAATTAAAAATTAAAAATTAAAAATTAAAAATTAAAAACTAAAAATTAAAAATTAAAAATTAAAAATTGAAAATTAAAAATTAAATATTAAAAATTAAAAATTAAAAATTAAAAATTAAAAATTAAAAATTAAAAATTAAAATTAAAAATTAAAAATTAAAAATTAAAAATTAAAAATTAAAAATTAAAAATTAAAAATTAAAAATTAAAAATTAAAAATTAAAAATTAAAAATTAAAAATTAAAAATTAAAAATTAAAAATTAAAAATTAAAAATTAAAAATTAAAAATTAAAAATTAAAAATTAAAAATTAAAAATTAAAAATTAAAAATTAAAAATTAAAAATTAAAAATTAAAAATTAAAAATTAAAAATTAAAAATTAAAAATTAAAAATTAAAAATTAAAAATTAAAAATTAAAAATTAAAAATTAAAAATTAAAAATTAAAAATTAAAAATTAAAAATTAAAAATTAAAAATTAAAAATTAAAAATTAAAAATTAAAAATTAAAAATTAAAAATTAAAAATTAAAAATTAAAAATTAAAAATTAAAAATTAAAAATTAAAAATTAAAAATTAAAAATTAAAAATTAAAAATTAAAAATTAAATATTAAAAATTAAAAAATAAAAATTAAAAATTAAAAAATAAAAATTAAAAATTAAAAATTAAAAATTAAAATTAAAAATTAAAAATTAAAAATTAAAAATTAAAAATTAAAAATTAAAAATTAAAATTTGAAAATTAAAAATTAAAAATTAAAAATTAAAAATTAAAAATTAAAAAATTAAAAATTAAAAATTAAAAATTAAAAATTAAAAATTAAAATTAAAAATTAAAAATTAAAAATTAAAAATTAAAAATTAAAAATTAAAAATTAAAAATTAAAAATTAAAAATTAAAAATTAAAAATTAAAAATTAAAAATTAAAAATTAAAAATTAAAAATGAAAAATTAAAAATAAAAAATAAAAATTAAAAATTAAAAATTAAAAATTAAAAATTAAAAATTAAAAATTAAAAATTAAAAATTAAAAATTAAAAATTAAAAATTAAAAATTAAAAATTAAAAATTAAAATTAAAAATTAAAAATTAAAAATTAAAAATTAAAAATTAAAATTTAAAAATTAAAAATTAAAAATTAAAAATTAAAAATTAAAAATTAAAAATTAAAAATTAAAAATTAAAAATTAAAAATTAAAAATTAAAAATTAAAAATTAAAAATTAAAAATTAAAAATTAAAAATTAAAAATTAAAAATTAAAAATTAAAAATTAAAAATTAAAAATTAAAAATTAAAAATTAAAAATTAAAAATTAAAAATTAAAAATTAAAAATTAAAAATTAAAAATTAAAAATTAAAAATTAAAAATTAAAAATTAAAAATTAAAAATTAAAAATTAAAAATTAAAAATTAAAAATTAAAAATTAAAAATTAAAAATTAAAAATTAAAAATTAAAAATTAAAAATTAAAAATTTAAAATTAAAAATTAAAAATTAAAAATTAAAAATTTAAATTAAAAGTTAAAAATTAAAAATTTGAAAATTAAAAATTAAAAATTAAAAATTAAAAATTAAAAATTAAAAATTAAAAATTAAAAATTAAAAATTAAAAATTAAAAATTAAAAATTAAAAATTAAAAATTAAAAATTAAAAATTAAAAATTAAAAATTAAAAATTAAAAATTAAAAATTAAAAATTAAAAATTAAAAATTAAAAATTAAAAATTAAAAATTAAAAATTAAAAATTAAAAATTAAAAATTAAAAATTAAAAATTAAAAATTAAAAATTAAAAATTAAAAATTAAAAATTAAAAATTAAAAATTTAAAACTAAATTAAAAATTAAAATTTAAAAATTAAAAATTAAAAATTAAAAATTAAAAATTAAAAATTAAAATAAAATTAAAAATTAAAAATTAAAAATTAAAAATTAAAAATTAAAAATTAAAAATTAAAAATTAAAAATTAAAAATTAAAAATTAAAAATTAAAAATTAAAAATTAAAAATTAAAAATTAAAAATTAAAAATTAAAAATTAAAATTAAAAATTAAAAATTAAAATTTAAAAATTAAAAATTAAAATTAAAAATCAAAAATTAAAAATTAAAAATTAAAAATTAAAAATTAAAAATTAAAAATTAAAAATTAAAAATTAAAAATTAAAAATTAAAAATTAAAAATTAAAAATTAAAAATTAAAAATTAAAAATTAAAAATTAAAAATTAAAAATTAAAAATTAAAAATTAAAAATTAAAAATTAAAAATTAAAAATTAAAAATTAAAAATTAAAAATTAAAAATTAAAAATTAAAAATTCAAAATTTAAAATTAAAAATTTAAAATTAAAAATTAAAAATTAAAAATTAAAAATTAAAAATTAAAAATTAAAAATTAAAAATTAAAAATTAAAAATTAAAAATTAAAAATTAAAAATTAAAAATTAAAAATTAAAAATTAAAAATTAAAAATTAAAAATTAAAAATTAAAAATTTAAAAATTAAAAATTAAAATTTAAAAATTAAAATTTAAAAAAAAATTAAAATTAAAATAAAAATTAAAAATTAAAAATTAAAAATAAAAATTAAAAATTAAAAATTAAAAATTAAAAATTAAAAATTAAAAATTAAAAATTTAAAATTAAAAATTAAAAATTAAAAATTATAAATTAAAAATTAAAAATTAAAAATTAAAAATTAAAAATTAAAAATTAAAAATTAAAAATTAAAAATTAAAAATTAAAAATTAAAAATTAAAAATTAAAAATTAAAAATTAAAAATTAAAAATTAAAAATTTAAAAATTAAAAATTAAAAATTAAAAATTAAAAATTAAAAATTAAAAATTAAAAATTAAAAATTAAAAATTAAAAATTAAAAATTAAAAATTAAAAATTAAAAATTAAAAATTAAAAATTAAAAATTAAAAATTAAAAATTAAAAATTAAAAATTAAAAATTAAAAATTAAAAATTAAAAATTAAAAATTAAAAATTAAAAATTAAAAATTAAAAATTAAAAATTAAAAATTAAAAATTAAAAATTAAAAATTAAAAATTAAAAATTAAAAATTAAAAATTAAAAATTAAAAATTAAAAATTAAAAATTAAAAATTAAAAATTAAAAATTAAAAATTAAAAATTAAAAATTAAAAATTAAAAATTAAAAATTAAAAATTAAAAATTAAAAATTAAAAATTAAAAATTAAAAATTAAAAATTAAAAATTAAAAATTAAAAATTAAAAATTAAAAATTAAAAATTAAAATTAAAATTAAAAGTTAACAATTAAAAATTAAAAATTAAAAATTAAAAATTAAAAATTAAAAATTAAAAATTAAAAATTAAAAATTAAAACTTAAAAATTAAAAATTAAAAATTAAAAATTAAAAATTAAAAATTAAAAATTAAAAATTAAAAATTAAAAATTAAAAATTAAAAAGTAAAAAGTAAAAATTAAAAATTAAAAATTAAAAATTAAAAATTAAAAATTAAAAATTAAAAAATAAAAATTAAAAATTAAAAATTAAAAATTAAAAATTAAAAATTAAAAATTAAAAATTAAAAATTAAAAATTAAAAATTAAAAATTAAAAATTAAAAATTAAAAATTAAAAATTAAAAATTAAAAATTAAAAATTAAAAATTAAAAATTAAAAATTAAAAATTAAAAATTAAAAATTAAAAATTAAAAATTAAAAATTAAGAATTTAAAATTAAAAATTAAAAATTAAAAATTAAAAATTAAAAATTAAAAATTAAAAATTAAAAATTAAAAATTAAAAATTAAAAATTAAAAATTAAAAATTAAAAATTAAAAATTAAAAATTAAAAATTAAAAATTAAAAATTAAAAATTAAAAATTAAAAATTAAAAATTAAAAATTAAAAATTAAAAATTAAAAATTAAAAATTAAAAATTAAAAATTAAAAATTAAAAATTAAAAATTAAAAATTAAAAATTAAAAATTAAAAATTAAAAATTAAAAATTAAAAATTAAAAATTAAAAATTAAAAATTAAAAATTAAAAATTAAAAATTAAAAATTAAAAATTAAAAATTAAAAATTAAAAATTAAAAATTAAAAATTAAAAATTAAAAATTAAAAATTAAAAATTAAAAATTAAAAATTAAAAATTAAAAATTAAAAATTAAAAATAAAAAAATAAAAATTAAAAATTAAAAATTAAAAATTAAAAATTAAAAATTAAGAATTAAAAATTAAAAATTAAAAATTAAATTAAAAATTAAAAATTAAAAATTAAAAATTAAAAAATAAAAATTAAAAATTAAAAATTAAAAATTAAAAATTAAAAATTAAAAATTAAAAATTAAAAATTAAAAATTAAAAATTAAAAATTAAAAATTAAAAATTAAAAATTAAAAATTAAAAATTAAAAATTAAAAATTAAAAATTAAAATTAAATGTTAAAAATTAAAAATTAAAAATTAAAAATTTAAAATTAAAAATTAAAAACTAAATTAAAAATTAAAAATTAAAAATTAAAAATTAAAAATTAAAAATTAAAAATTAAAAATTAAAAATTAAAAATTAAAAATTAAAAATTAAAAATTAAAAATTAAAAATTAAAAATTAAAAATTAAAAATTAAAAATTAAAAATTAAAAATTAAAAATTAAAAATTAAAAATTAAAAATTAAAAATTAAAAATTAAAAATTAAAAATTAAAAATTAAAAATTAAAAATTAAAAATTAAAAATTAAAAATTAAAAATTAAAAATTAAAAATTAAAAATTAAAAATTAAAAATTAAAAATTAAAAATTAAAAATTAAAAATTAAAAATTAAAAATTAAAAATTAAAAATTAAAAATTAAAAATTAAAAATTAAGAATTAAAAATTAAAAATTAAAAATTAAAAATTAAAATTTAAAAAAAATTAAAATTAAAAATTAAAAATTAAAAATTAAAAATTAAAAATTAAAAATTAATAATTAAAAATTAAAAATTATAAATTAAAAATTAAAAATTAAAAATTAAAATTTAAAAATTAAAAATTAAAAATTAAAAATTAAAAATTAAAAATTAAAAATTAAAAATTAAAAATTAAAAATTAAAAATTAAAAATTAAAAATTAAAAATTAAAAATTAAAAATTAAAAATTAAAAATTAAAAATTAAAAATTAAAAATTAAAAATTAAAAATTAAAAATTAAAAATTAAAAATTAAAAATTAAAAATTAAAAATTAAAAATTAAAAATTAAAAATTAAAAATTAAAAATTAAAAATTAAAAATTAAAATTAAAATTAAAAATTAAAAATTAAAAATTAAAATTAAAAATTAAAAATTAAAAATTAAAAATTAAAAATTAAAAATTAAAAATTAAAAATTAAAAATTAAAAATTAAAAATTAAAAATTAAAAATTAAAAATTAAAAATTAAAAATTAAAAATTAAAAATTAAAAATTAAAAATTAAAAATTAAAAATTAAAAATTAAAAATTAAAAATTAAAAATTAAAAATTAAAAATTAAAAATTAAAAATTAAAAATTAAAAATTAAAAATTAAAAATTAAAAATTAAAAATTAAAAATTAAAAATTAAAAATTAAAAATTAAAAATTAAAAATTAAAAATTAAAAATTAAAAATTAAAAATTAAAAATTAAAAATTAAAAATTAAAAATTAAAAATTAAAAATTAAAAGTTAAAAGTTAAAAATTAAAAATTAAAAATTAAAAATTAAAAATTAAAAATTAAAAATTAAAAATTAAAAGGTAAAAATTAAAAATTAAAAATTAAAAATTAAAAATTAAAAATTAAAAGTTAAAAGTTAAAAATTAAAAATTAAAAATTAAAAGTTAAAAATTAAAAATTAAAAATTAAAAATTAAAAATTAAAAATTAAAAATTAAAAATTAAAAATTAAAAATTAAAAATTAAAAATTAAAAATTAAAAATTAAAAATTAAAAATTAAAAATTAAAAATTAAAAATTAAAAATTAAAAATTAAAAATTAAAAATTAAAAATTAAAAATTAAAAATTAAAAATTAAAAATTAAAAATTAAAAATTAAAAATTAAAAATAAAAAATTAAAAATTAAAAATTAAAAATTAAAAATTAAAAATTAAAAATTAAAAATTAAAAATTAAAAATTAAAAATTAAAAATTAAAAATTAAAAATTAAAAATTAAAAATTAAAAATTAAAATTTAAAAAATAAAAATTAAAAATTAAAAATTAAAAATTAAAAATTAAAAAATAAAAATTAAAAATTAAAAATTAAAAATTAAAATTAAAAATTTAAAATTAAAAATTAAAAATTAAAAATTAAAAATTAAAAATTAAAAATTAAAAATTAAAAATTAAAAATTAAAAATTAAAAATTAAGAATTAAAAATTAAAAATTAAAAATTAAAAATTAAAAATTAAAAATTAAAAATTAAAAATTAAAAATTAAAAATTAAAAATTAAAAATTAAAAATTAAAAATTAAAAATTAAAAATTAAAAATTAAAAATTAAAAATTAAAAATTAAAAATTAAAAATTAAAAATTAAAAATTAAAAATTAAAAATTAAAAATTAAAAATTAAAAATTAAAAGTTAAAAATTAAAAAATTAAAAATTCGAAATTCAAAATTAAAAATTAAAAATTAAAATTAAAAAGTAAAAATTAAAAATTAAAAATTAAAAATTAAAAATTAAAAATTAAAAATTAAAAATTAAAAATTAAAAATTAAAAATTAAAAATTAAAAATTAAAAATTAAAAATTAAAAATTAAAAATTAAAAATTAAAAATTAAAAATTAAAAATTAAAAATTAAAAATTAAAAATTAAAAATTAAAAATTAAAAATTAAAAATTAAAAATTAAAAATTAAAAATTAAAAATTAAAAATTAAAAATTAAAAATTAAAAATTAAAAATTAAAAATTAAAAATTAAAAAATTAAAAATTAAAAATTAAAAATTAAAAATTAAAAATTAAAAATTAAAAATTAAAAATTAAAAATTAAAAATTAAAAATTAAAAATTAAAAATTAAAAATTAAAAATTAAAAATTAAAAATTAAAAATTAAAAATTAAAAATTAAAAATTAAAAATTAAAAATAAAAAAATAAAAATTAAAAATTAAAAATTAAAAATTAAAAATTAAAAATTAAAAATTAAGAATTAAAAATTAAAAATTAAAAATTAAAAATTAAAAATAAAAAATTAAAAATTAAAAATTAAAAATTAAAAATTAAAATTTAAAATTAAAAATTAAAAATTAAAAATTAAAAATTAAAAATTAAAAATTAAAAATTAAAATTAAAAATTAAAAATTAAAAATTAAAAATTAAAAATTAAAAATTAAAAATTAAAAATTAAAAATTAAAAATTAAAAATTAAAAATTAAAAATTAAAAATTAAAAATTAAAAATTAAAAATTAAAATAAAATAAAAAAATAAAAATTAAAAATTAAAAATTAAAAATTAAAAATTTAAATTAAAAATTAAAAATTAAGAATTAAAAATTAAAAATTAAAAATTAAAAATTAAAAATTAAAATTAAAAATTAAAAATTAAAAATTAAAAATTAAAAATTAAAAATTAAAAATTAAAAATTAAAAATTAAAAATTAAAAATTAAAAATTAAAAATTAAAAATTAAAATTAAAAATTAAAAATTAAAAATTAAAAATTAAAAATTAAAAATTAAAAATTAAAAATTAAAAATTAAAAATTAAAAATTAAAAATTAAAAATTAAAAATTAAAAATTAAAAATTAAAAATTAAAAATTAAAAATTAAAAATTAAAAATTAAAAATTAAAAATTAAAAATTAAAAATTAAAAAATTAAAAATTAAAAATTAAAAATTAAAAATTAAAAATTAAAAATTAAAAATTAAAAATTAAAAATTAAAAATTAAAAATTAAAAATTAAAAATTAAAAATTAAAAATTAAAAATTAAAAATTAAAAATTAAAAATTAAAAATTAAAAATTAAAAATTAAAAATTAAAAATTAAAAATTAAAAATTAAAAATTAAAAATTAAAAATTAAAAATTAAAAATTAAAAATTAAAAATTAAAAATTAAAAATTAAAAATTAAAAATTAAAAATTAAAAATTAAAAATTAAAAATTAAAAATTAAAAATTAAAAATTAAAAATTAAAAATCAAAAATTAAAAATTAAAAATTAAAAATTAAAAATTAAAAATTAAAAATTAAAAATTAAAAATTAAAAATTAAAAATTAAAAATTAAAAATTAAAAATTAAAATTAAAAATTAAAAATTAAAAATTAAAAATTAAAAATTAAAAATTAAAAATTAAAAATTAAAAATTAAAAATTAAAAATTAAAAATTAAAAATTAAGAATTAAAAATTAAAAATTAAAAATTAAAAAAAATTAAAATTAAAATTTAAAATTAAAAATTAAAAATTAATAATTAAAAATTAAAAATTAAAAATTAAAAATTAAAAATTAAAAATTAAAAATTAAAAATTAAAAATTAAAAATTAAAATTTAAAAATTAAAATTAAAAATTAAAAATTAAAAATTAAAAATTAAAAATTAAAAATTAAAAATTAAAAATTAAAAATTAAAAATTAAAAATTAAAAATTAAAAATTAAAAATTAAAAATTAAAAATTAAAAATTAAAAATTAAAAATTAAAAATTAAAAATTAAAAATTAAAAATTAAAAATTAAAAATTAAAAATTAAAAATTAAAAATTAAAAATTAAAAATTAAAAATTAAAAATTAAAAATTAAAAATTAAAAATTAAAAATTAAAAATTAAAAATTAAAAATTAAAAATTAAAAATTAAAAATTAAAAATTAAAAATTAAAAATTAAAAATTAAAAATTAAAAATTAAAAATTAAAAATTAAAAATTAAAAATTAAAAATTAAAAATTAAAAATTAAAACTTAAAAATTAAAAATTAAAAATTAAAAATTAAAAATTAAAAATTAAAAATTAAAAATTAAAAATTAAGAATTAAAAATTAAAAATTAAAAATTAAAAATTAAAAATTAAAAATTAAAAATTAAGAATTAAAAATTAAAAATTAAAATTTAAAAAAAATTAAAATTAAAATTAAAAATTAAAAATTAAAACTTAAAAATTAAAAATTAAAAATTAATAATTAAAAATTAAAAATTAAAAATTAAAATTTAAAAATTAAAAATTAAAAATTAAAAATTAAAAATTAAAAATTAAAAATTAAAAATTAAAAATTAAAAATTAAAAATTAAAATTAAATATTAAAAATTAAAAATTAAAAATTAAAAATTAAAAATTAAAAATTAAAAATTAAAAATTAAAAATTAAAAATTAAAAATTAAAAATTAAAAATTAAAAATTAAAAATTAAAAATTAAAAATTAAAAATTAAAAATTAAAAATTAAAAATTAAAAATTAAAAATTAAAAATTAAAAATTAAAAATTAAAAATTAAAAATTAAAAATTAAAAATTAAAAATTAAAAATTAAAAATTAAAAATTAAAAATTAAAAATTAAAAATTAAAAATTAAAAATTAAAAATTAAAAATTAAAAATTAAAAATTAAAAATTAAAATTAAAAATTAAAAATTAAAAATTAAAAATTAAAAATTAAAAATTAAAAATTAAAAATTAAAAATTAAAAATTAAAAATTAAAAATTAAAAATTAAAAATTAAAAATTAAAAATTAAAAATTAAAAATTAAAATTAAAAATTAAAAATTAAAAATTAAAATTAAAAATTAAAAATTAAAAATTAAAAATTAAAAATTAAAAATTAAAAATTAAAAATTAAAAATTAAAAATTAAAAATTAAAAATTAAAAATTAAAAATTAAAAATTAAAAATTAAAAATTAAAAATTAAAAATTAAAATTTAAAATTAAAAATTAAAATTAAAATTAAAAATTAAAAATTAAAAATTAAAAATTAAAAATTAAAAATTAAAAATTAAAAATTAAAAATTAAAAATTAAAAATTAAAATTAAAAATTAAAAATTAAAAATTAAAAATTAAAAATTAAAAATTAAAAATTAAAAATTAAAAATTAAAAATTAAAAATTAAAATTAAAAATTAAAAATTAAAAATTAAAAATTAAAATTAAAAATTAAAAATTAAAAATTAAAAATTAAAAATTAAAAATTAAAAATTAAAAATTAAAAATTAAAAATTAAAAATTAAAAATTAAAAATTAAAAATTAAAAATTAAAAATTAAAAATTAAAAATTAAAAATTAAAAATTAAAAATTAAAAATTAAAAATTAAAAATTAAAAATTAAAAATTAAAAATTAAAAATTAAAAATTAAAAATTAAAAATTAAAAATTAAAAATTAAAAATTAAAAATTAAAAATTAAAAATTAAAAATTAAAAATTAAAAATTAAAAATTAAAAATTAAAAATTAAAAATTAAAAATTAAAAATTAAAAATTAAAAATTAAAAATTAAAAATTAAAAATTAAAAATTAAAAATTAAAAATTAAAAATTAAAAATTAAGAATTAAAAATTAAAAATTAAAAATTAAAAATTAAAAATTAAAAATTAAAAATTAAAAATTAAAAATTAAAAATTAAAAATTAAAAATTAAAAATTAGAAATTAAAAATTAAAAATTAAAAATTAAAAATTAGAAATTAGAAATTAAAAATTAAAAATTAAAAATTAAAAATTAAAAATTAAGAATTAAGAATTAAAAATTAAAAATTAAAAATTAAAAATTAAAAATTAAAAATTAAAAATTAAAAATTAAAAATTAAAAATTAAAAATTAAAAATTAAAAATTAAAAATTAAAAATTAAAAATTAAAAATTAAAAATTAAAAATTAAAAATTAAAAATTAAAAATTAAAAATTAAAAATTAAAAATTAAAAATTAAAAATTAAAAATTAAAAATTAAAAATTAAAAATTAAAAATTAAAAATTAAAAATTAAAAATTAAAAATTAAAAATTAAAAATTAAAAATTAAAAATTAAAAATTAAAAATTAAAAATTAAAAATTAAAAATTAAAAATTAAAAATTAAAAATTAAAAATTAAAAATTAAAAATTAAAAATTAAAAATTTTAATTTAAAAATAAAAAATTAAAAATTGAAAATTAAAAATTAAAAATTAACCAATTGAAATAAAAAATAATAAATATTTTTATATTAGCGGAGCCCCTGCAGTTGTTTGGTATAAGTGATACATAGATGACGCTTTCTGTTTGAGTTTAAAAAAGTGCAATAAAAATATCTTTAATTGCTAGATGTTTCCACATCTCCCCTGTGATCGGACTCACATAATATTTTTAAAATTAATAACCATCATCCCAAAATACTCAGAACGATTTAAAACTTTAAACATTCATGACGAGAAGATATTGGTCAAATGCCAAAAGCATTAAACGTGAAACTGACTGATAAAATTCCAGATCCACTCAGACCATATCTCAATACATTCAAAATGCTTAGTCTGCGTTTCCACATGCAAATTTTACACAAATTCTAGTTCGAAAACTCTTTAGTTTGTAGGCAAGAGGGTGAAGGGAAGAGAAAAGAAAAATTTCGTGTACGGAGTTTGCCGTGCTCGGAAATTCCTCTTTGCTCTTTTCGTTGAAAAAAATTTTTTGACATTTTGCTTTGCAGTCAGATATACATACTTTTAATTAATTTAATCTTTATAAACATTCAGTGTGACAAATAACAATAGAAAATTATAAAATTAAACCAAAAATGTCGTTGAAATGGTTTCAGCCTGATGTAGAGCAATTAATAGATCTAATACAGCAATATGAATGCATATACAGCAAAAAATATTTTGACGTTATTTTTAATGCTTATTCTTCAAGCCAAAAATTTCGAAACAAGAATTTGTCTGTGGAAACGCCAACGAAATTTTTAATGAAATTCGAACAAAGTTTGGCAAACTATTTTCATGATCCACATATGAATATTTACACCTTCATTGCCTTACTAAAGGGTGATTTTTTAGCTATTATCTTTTGGCTGACGCACGTTTCGTGTTTTGTTTTATTGTCAAACATCTTCAGTTTGGTCTATAATTTAACCATGAATCGTCTTACAAACGAACAACGCTTGCAAGTTATTGAATTTTATTATCAAAATGCGTGCTCTGTTAAGAAAGTTCATCGCGCGCTTCTTCCATTTTATGGTCAGTTTAATCGACCCACTGAAGCGGCTATTCGGGCTATTGTGACTAAATTTCGCAGCAAATTTACATTGTTGCACATTAAACCACCAACACACTTACGTAGAGTGCGAACTGAAGAAAATATCGCAGCTGTATCGGCCAGTGTTATGGGCTGGTGGCATCATTGGACCGTACTTCTTCAAAGATGATGCGAATCGTAACGTAACTGTGAATGGTGAGCGCTACCGAGAGATGATATCCAACTTTTTTTTGCCCAAAATGAAGAGCTTGACTTGCATGACATGTGGATTCAACAAGACGGTGCCACATGCCACACAGCATGTGCAACAATGGACTTATTGAGAGGCGAGTTCGGTGAAGATTTTATTTCACGTTCGGGACCGGTCAATTGGCCGCCTAGATCGTGCGATTTAACGCCTTTAGACTATTTTTTGTGGGGCTATGTTAAAGCTCATGTCTATACAATCCCGCTTCAATTGACGCATTGGAAGACAACATTGAAGCATTTATTCGTGAGATACCGGCCGAAATGTTGGAAAGAGTATGCCAAAATTGGACTAAGCGGATGGACCATTTGAGGCGCAGTCACGGTCAACATTTGCATGAAATAATCTTCAAACATTAAATTATATGGACCGTACTATCGATTCGAATAAAGATTTCATGTATTTTTTTAAATTATATGTGTTTTTTTTTTGGAAAACTTTCCTATAGCTCTTAAAAAATCACCCTTTATAAGGTGTTATGTAAGGCATTGAGGGTATAATTAGCTAAACTTTGTATAACCAAGTGAAATGATTCCGTGAAAACTATCAGTATTTGATGTATCAGAGTTACTATACAGTCCATTATGCCGTATAACACAGACGTGTTTCACTGATTAGAGTGACAGAATCAAACCTGAAAGTTTCAACCACTTGACCCGAAAATAATTAATTGGCATGGAACAGTAACCAGTGTTAATTTTTTTAATTTCACTGCGATTTTTATAAAGAAATAGACAATTTAACACAGTAATCTATAAATATTTACTAGTTGATAAAAAAATATTTTTTCACAGACGTTTAGGTTACACCTTTCACAAGTTTAATCTATACAGCTGAATTGTACCTGAGTTTCACCGCAAAAAGCAAAATGCCTTAATGTTAAAAACGGACAATAGCTGTGTAAGTTTATTTGGAATGTTTGCAGATATGTTGAAATGTATCTCCATGTTATTTAGGACTGTTGCACATTTTTGTTTGACATACATGTATATGTATGTATATGTACTCTTTAATTAAGATTTGAACGCAATGCAATGGTGAGTAAGATCGGCCTTTCTATATGTCTGCATGCCTCACTGTCCATCTATTCGCTGTATGTGTCTATCAACAAACTATACTTGTGCGTTGTTTTGAGTGATATATATAGGAGCGGACCAACATATAACTGACTGCATAAGTTTGTTGGTCTTTTTATACTAAACTCATCGGAAACGTATTCGCAATCCGCCGAACATTTAAGTTCTGTTGTGAGTTAAAATATAGACAACTGGACATAGCATGAAAGTACATACTTACATCTGCTTTACGTTAATATATGTATAGGCTACCAAATGTACTTCAAAAGTGTTTGTGACAATTAGTCATGTATTAATTGACCAGTCCCTGTAAATTACCTTTGGTAGACTTTAAACATTTGAACTTTGTCTGCCTTTAAAAGCAATCATAGACAAAATATATACTATTGTAACGGGTGATTTTTTAAGAGCTTGATAACTTTTTTTAAAAAAAAAACGCATAAAATTTGCAAAATCTCATCGGTTCTTTATTTGAAACGTTAGATTGGTCCATGACATTTACTTTTTGAAGATAATTTCATTTAAATGTTGACCGCGGCTGCGTCTTAGGTGGTCCATTCGGAAAGTCCAATTTTGGGCAACTTTTTCGAGCATTTCGGCCGGAATAGCCCGAATTTCTTCGGAAATGTTGTCTTCCAAAGCTGGAATAGTTGCTGGCTTATTTCTGTAGACTTTAGACTTGACGTAGCCCCACAAAAAATAGTCTAAAGGCGTCAAATCGCATGATCTTGGTGGCCAACTTACCGGTCCATTTCTTGAGATGAATTGTTCTCCGAAGTTTTCCCTCAAAATGGCCATAGAATCGCGAGCTGTGTGGCATGTAGCGCCATCTTGTTGAAACCACATGTCAACCAAGTTCAGTTCTTCCATTTTTGGCAACAAAAAGTTTGTTAGCATCGAACGATAGCGATCGCCATTCACCGTAACGTTGCGTCCAACAGCATCTTTGAAAAAATACGGTCCAATGATTCCACCAGCGTACAAACCACACCAAACAGTGCATTTTTCGGGATGCATGGGCAGTTCTTGAACGGCTTCTGGTTGCTCTTCACTCCAAATACGGCAATTTTGCTTATTTACGAAGCCATTCAACCAGAAATGAGCCTCATCGCTGAACAAAATTTGTCGATAAAAAAGCGGATTTTCTGCCAACTTTTCTAGGGCCCATTCACTGAAAATTAGACGTTGTGGCAGATCGTTCGGCTTCAGTTCTTGCACGAGCTGTATTTTATACGGTTTTACACCAAGATCTTTGCGTAAAATCTTCCATGTGGTCGAATAACACAAACCCAATTGCTGCGAACGGCGACGAATCGACATTTCACGGTCTTCAGTAACACTCTCAGAAACAGACGCAATATTCTCTTCTGTACGCACTGTACGCATTCGTGTGGTTGGTTTAATGTCCAATAAAGTAAACTGAGTGCGAAACTTGGTCACAATCGCATTAATTGTTTGCTCACTTGGTCGATTATGTAGACCATAAATCGGACGTAAAGCGCGAAACACATTTCGAACCGAACACTGATTTTGGTAATAAAATTCAATGATTTGCAAGCGTTGCTCGTTAGTAAGTCTATTCATGATGAAATGTCAAAGCATACTGAGCATCTTTCTCTTTGACACCATGTCTGAAATCCCACGTGATCTGTCAAATACTAATGCATGAAAATCCTAACCTCAAAAAAATCACCCGTTACTAGGACATACATTTTGATTTTCCAGTGTTGCCAGAGAATCCTAAAAAGTTCAAAATTTAAATCCCTAATGACAGTTTTTTCCCATAATTTTTCAACAGAATTATATTATAACAAGTAAGAGTGTTAAATTCGGCTATGCCGAATCTTTGATACCCTCCACCTGGGTTTTACGTTTACATTAATATCTGGACTTCTTGCACTATTTGTAACAAATGTATAAAAAAATTTGAATATGTAAACACTTTGATAAACCTATTACTGAATTATTACAACAAATGCTCTGAATTTTCAGCATTTTATAGAGGTGTCTACATATTTTAGGTCATAAATTGGCAGAATGACTCCCGATTTATCCCATTTTAAATACTAACCTGATCCAGATAATTACAAACAATATTAAGTTTAACCAGGTAAATGGTTTATTTTGTAATTTTCTTTTTAATTTAAATTTTTTAATATAAAGGTGCATTTTATTTTTTACAATCCTTTTCAATTTTCCAGACCTATTAGTATAGGGCACATTTGTGAGTCCGCATAGATCAACTTTCAACTCTTACTTCTTTTTATTGTATTAAATCTATCTTTGTGTCTTTAAATTAATTAAGATAATTAAGATGAAAATATTTAACAAACTGTTTTTTTTTAGTTAATATCTGAACATTTTACTGATACAAGGCAAAACTAAAACTGCCAAAAATTTCAGTCAAAACTATTTTGAATGTATTTGTTAAATATCGCATAATTTTTTTAATTTTAAACTTTAAAGTCTTTTTAAGTCTGGTAATAACTCCATAATATGAAGGAAGTAAATATGCGGATTCTTTAATAACAATGACAAGTATAAAACACTGTTTTGTGCATAACATTAAAATATTATAAATTTGAGCATAATTAATTTAGAAACATAATTAATTTTAGAAAAATGTCCGATTCGTTTTTCGATGATGCTGAAAACACATCAAAGAAATACAGAACATAAAGATTTTGCTTCAGTTAGTTGAGAGACGAGAAGCTAATGGATGGCTGGAGCAGGTCAAAGGTGACGACTATAAATGCAAATGCAAGGCTTTTGAAAATATATTAAAATGCGATAAATCAGATCTAAGTATACATGCTTATAACCACTGTTATAAAAAATCTTTTAAACCCAACAGTATTGCCATAATTTGAAATTGTAAAGATGCTAAATTGCAAAAAAAGATGCTTAAACGTACTGGATGCTAAATTTTTTTTTTTCAAATTTCATTACCTTTATACTGAAAAATTATATACTTATTAATAAATTCTTTGGTTTTTAAATCGAAAAATTAATATAAAACATATGTTTCGATTTATATTTTTTAATTTTTAATTAAAATTATTTTGGATTTCATCTGAAATTTTTATTAACATCAAATTGAGTTTATTTTAAACTTAAATTAAATATTTTAGAGGATTTTTTTTTTATTTAAAATATAACAGAAATTACATTATCAAAAGATACGATTATATTAGAATAATTGGTTTATGGAATCTAACATTTCTGTGATGTCTTCATCTTCAAGTTCTTCTTGGCTCTGATATATTTCTGACGATCGACTCTTATCAACGACATCGCTCGGTATATTGTAAGTGTGACAGCACCAATTTTTCAATTTCAATCCTTCTTTTATACGTATTACAGAACATAACAACTCGGATTTTATTCTGTTCGAAGTTTGATTTTAATTAAAGCTATTAAGCTAAACAAACGTTCAACTTCGGCTTTTGAGAAAGACAAAACTAATATAGACAACACAAATATTGATTCCTAAAATGGATTTTCGCCAATAGAATTTTTCAATCCATAAAGAGGTTGTATTCAGTGTTGTATCCCAGTTTTGTTCTGTGATATAACTCCATTGGATTTGAATTTTTTCTGTTTCAGATGATATAAATTTAAACTCTTCTAATATATTGGTTATCTGTTCTTTTACCCGTTTTAATGTGTTTTGTACTGAAAATTTTGGCATTTTTTAATACAATAATATTTTTTGGCAATCGACTTTCAAATTCATTAAAAACTGTTGTTGGTGTTTACATTCTTCTATTTCAAAATGTTTTGTTATATTTGTTGAAAGAAACGAGCAGAGTGGTAAAAGGAGTAGTACACAAAATTACTGTACTACACTTTGAGAAATAAAAACATATCAATACCATTAAAAGATGCTAAAAGCAACATTTTATTAATAAAAGATTCTAAGTTAGCATCTAGCATCTTTTGATAAATTTTGGATGCTAAACGACAAAAAAAGTTGCTAAATCTAGCAACTAAAAAGCTAAAACGGCAACACTGAAAACCAAGAACAAATATTCTGTTTGAGTTGTAACATCTCATTTGCAAGCCATTTTAATTAAGCTGCGTTCACACTATGTGTTTTGCTTGTGTTTTTCTTATTGTTTTAGCACATGCAATTTGTACACATAGTGTGAACCCTTTCAAAAACTGTTTATGTACAACACATTTGGCAAAACATATGTAAATTTTTCAATTAGAGCAGGTTCTATTTTGGCATGACAACCATATTAAAATACAATACTGCTTGTGGCGAAAGAAAAACAGAGTAAATTATAAAGATAAATATTGAAAGAAAAATAAATTGTTTAATATTAATTAACAATTAAAAAATATAAAAAATATATTACTTTATTTTTAACAATAACTTTTTGTAAATTCACAAATTAAATCAGCTGTTGTTTACATTTAGAGGTTATGTCATACGGAAATACATATGTACGTTTGATCGCAAAATGATGAATTGTATGTAAAACGCCAATTTTGACACACACGCCGAATTACGTATGGATCGTAAAACTGAATTTACATATGGAAAATACACATAGTGTAAACACACCTTTAATTGTGTAAATTTTAAATGCACATCTAACCATATCAAAAAGATGAATTAAACAGAATTGCAAAAATATTTTTTTTATAATATCTGTATGTTTTTTATATTATTCTTATGTAATTCTCATGATATTTTTATCTTATTTTTTATTTTTACATAATTGAAATTGTACAAATTAAAAATAAATTTTAAAAAAAGTAGTGTAGGGAAAAAAGGGAATTTTTTTCATAAGCGTAGAGATTTCTGAAAAAATCTCCTGGCATCACTAGTACCTATTAAAAAACAATGTAAAAATTCACAAGACAACGCGACATAGACTTGCTTTGTTCAAAAGCTTCCATAAGACTGAATGAAATTGTTGCTTACTTTACTCTTTGGTGAGTATTTTCATTTTTGTTCGGCTGTATACATATAAGAAGCCAATTTGAGTTCGGTTTACTCGTGCTGCTATGCATATGTTTGTGTGTTAACAAAAATATACGATATCCCAGTCATCATTTCGAAGATTGTTTTAACAAAAAATACCTTACTGTGTCTTCTTCGAGCACTTTTGATAATTAAAAACTGCTTAATCACATGCGCTATTAGAAAAACACTAGATAATGATTTTTGCTTTCTCTTAGAAAGTGATTTATAGAAAAATTACATTAAATAAGACTCAAAAATGAGTCGAAACTGATTAGAAAAGCGGATAAAAAGGACTCTCAAGAAGATTCGCGGGTAAGGTAATATTTAATCCCAACAAAAGAATATTTTGTGATCAGCAAAAGGGCGCATTTATAACTGTTTTAATAGCACATATGAGTCAAAAAGACTCTACATGATCATTTATTGCATAAAATGCTTACTGGGATTTTATTCACTATCTGTAGAAACAGGTTTTTTAAGTGGGCGGTCACACAAGGCAATTTTTATTGCGCAACTTTTTGGCAATTCTCTTTTGAAATTGCTTTTATGTCCACACACGACAATTTCTTCGGCAATTTTACTGTTTTGTTGTGTTTTTATTTTCTTATAATTTGACATTTGTGCTCTAGTCGTAAGGAACAATAATAAAATTAAATACATACATACATAAATTAATTTAATTGGTTTTGTTGAAAAATGAATTCAAAAGAAAAAAATTAAGTCCCGATTCCATTTAAAGGCTATTTTAATAAAGTAAACAATAATTACGAATTCTTCACACCAAGAAGCGAAACACCGAATGAAAAGAAATGTCAAATATTCAACAAAAAAAAAGCGAATGAGAGAATTGCTTGAAATATCCGAGAAACGGCAATTATTTTTCCCTTTTTATTCCCCTCACCGCAAACATCTACAAACTCAAGAATTTCTAAACAAAAATTTTTTTTACACGGTAAATAAATATTTTATGGCTTACCTACCTACCTACTACTTTTGAAAGCAAGTATGCAGGGTTTATACATGTACTAAAAATACAACTCTTAAAACCATACTATTTTTTCAACTCTAAAAATTTCAGAATTTTGTAAAAATAAAATAAAATACCGATTTATTTTAATATGCGCTTATTATGGATATACATATACAAAATATATGAATATTATTTATAGTATTTTGATATTGGCAACAGTAGTATGTATCAATTTGTAACATTTTGTGATGTTATAAAAATCGCAGAATATTGATATTGATTTTATATAGTTTCTTTTATTAATTAATTAACTTAAATATTACACCAAAAAATATTGATATTGATGAATTTTTATATTATTAACACAACGACCACAAAAACAACATGCACAGCTATGACAAAATACAAAATTTAGGAAAACAATATAGGAAAACGTCATATTTTTTTTACCTTTTCAGTGATTTCTCGGCACCTATGAAACCTATTGTCATGATTTAAAAACAGGAACCTTTTCAAGATATTAGTGAATCATTCTCACTAAAAACAAGCGCCCTGTCTGCCCTATTGAGGGCGTTATCACAAGAACACATATTCAAATCATATTTTCTCATGACTTTTTAATTCTTCGCTCAATTCTCGGGACCAGATTAACCGATTTGGACGATTTTAAATAGCAAACTTCTCAGGATGTTAGTGAATCATTTTTTATACCAAGAAGCACCCTAGCTATCCGATTGAAGCCGTCATCGTGATTTCCACAGACGGACAGACGGACAGCCGGACAGACGGACAGACGGACAGACGGACATCGTTATATCAACTTCGCTTGTTATAAGGATCACAAATATATATATTTTATGGGGTCCAGAATTTTTTTTCTAATTATTACAAACGGAATGACAAACTTATATATACCCTCTGCACACTGGAGTGGAGGGTATAAAAAAATATGAGAAAGAAAAAACTATATTTTTTTTTAAATAAAAATCATTAAAAATTTAAAAACAGAAACATGAAAACAGATAACACTTATTCGCCAAGAACAACAAAACTTAAACTCTCATCGTACGTATTTATGTATATGTAACATAAATACTGTGCCGAATCTTTTATACATTCCACCTGCAACCTAAACGCAATATTACATCCAATGTTGAGTGCAGCTACCACTTTAAAACCGTTGACAATACTGAAACTTTAAATTTAAATACCAGTTAAATTTTAATGTTATAAAAAAGCAATGATTGTGTCTTCTATAGAAAATATTAACTAGTATCTGAACAATTGCATTATTTTCTGTTACTAGAGTAAAAGTAAGTAAAGGAATATTTTGAGACCTTAGAGGTGATGTGATAATTCAAAAAATTGCAAATGATTCATGGCTCGAAGTGTCCAGATCTCAATATTAAAAAATACAATATTTAAAATATTTTTATCTGAATTAGCTACTAATATGTTAATTTAAGGTTACATTAAAAAAAAACATATTATTACCTTTAGTTTCCCTACCAGGTTTCCGGCGGCATACGGAGACGGGCGAACATAGTTAAATCGACCAAGAAATTGATTTACAGTCGATCAGCGCACAGTGGCTGAAAATCGTTTTTCATTGGCCAAAATTCTGTAACTTTGGAACCGATCAAAATATTTTAGTATTTTTTTAAGATAGATATTTAGTTGAACATGAGTTAGCTTTAATTTCATTATGATTGATTGAGTACTTTTTAAGGAATTCTAGGTCTGAATTGAACTTTTAATTTTTTTTTAACTTTTAGCGTGAAATATGGGTTTTTTATTTTTCATGTATTACAAATGTCATGTTAGGATTTTAATAATAATTATATGCATTTTTTGTTATAATGGAATTTTTTTTTTTTAATGTGTACACTCAAAACAATTTTTACACTCAAAAAAGAAGGTAAATCAATAATCAACTGGAAATTTTGCTATTACTAATGAAAAATTAAAAATTGTTTGCTGATAAATTCGAAAATTTCTTTACACTCAAGGAATATTTACACTTAAAAACGTTAGTAATATTATCTAAAAGTCTTGCTATTACTACAGAAAACATTATCATTTTTTGCTGTCAAATTTGTTAGTTTTAGCAATATAAATCTGCTGAACACTAGCGCAATGATTCTGATTTTGATATGAAAATAATTGTATTTGTTTTTTGAATCTTTCTGATTTATTGAAATATTTCATACATATGTGGGTAAAAAACCTTTTAAAAACAAGTAAGAGTGTTAAATTCGGCTGTGCCGAATGTAAAGAAAATATTGGAAAAAGTAATGACATAACGTCTCGTTTAATTTAGTTTTTGCTAATTAAATAGCTCGCCCCAACCTCCATTGCAAAGGTAATGGTTGTGTAGGGTGGCTATATGCATTATATCGTGCTAATTGGAGATGGCTGTATAGTTTCTTTTAACTGGCCAAATATTTCTTCATTGCGGCCATATAGGTCGGATGGAGTAACAAAATAATAACCAAAAAAAAGCTCTCTCAACTTTTTTATTAAAATATTGCCATATTTTGAAAATATAGAGAATAAATTTATGATAATAAATAATCACATCAAACATTTTAAATAAATTAATTTGTTATCTTTATTATTTGAAAAACTTTAAATTTTCATCCAAAAAAAATTGTGAAAATTTATATATAAATAACATTCTCATCAAATTGCGTTTATTTATGTAACAGTTTTTATGTTCGCAATTCTTAAATATCATTTGACGTTTTCTAAAATTCATTGAATTTAAATTAATGTTTTCTGTAGTGCGATTCTGTAAATTTCAACAATCCGACAATCGCAAAATATATCGACAGCTATTGTTGTTTGCACTAAGGATTAAATGATTCACTAAGTACATAAATCTTAACGACAGTCGACAAATCTATTTTTCTATTTATTTAAATTGTAAACGAGTGGCATCTCTGTCAAAATAAGCGAAAAACACAAAGAATAAAAAAAAAACAAATTACTTCGTGTTTGACAAGATGATTTTATGTTTATGTTTAATATCTTTACTTTTTTACTAATAATTCTGTTTATCATTTCCAAATGAAATAATGAATTGAATATGCTATTTAATTTTTTTATTTATATAAAAAAGTTTTTTAATAAAAGCAAAATATTTTCACTATTTTATGATTTTTATTTATGTATGACGACATTTCAACCTAAAAATTTAAGTTTTTAACGATTGAATAAACAACACAAAAATGGTTATCGTTTAGATAACAACAACAGCTAACTTTAACAATAGCGAATATCGTTTAAAAATTTTACTGATAATTTTGCTATTTTCTTTTTTTTTAACGATTCGACTATCGTTAAAAGAAGTTACTGAATCGCGGTACTGAAAAGCTACTAATTTCTCCTGAATGGCAATATTTTTTTTAAATGTAAACATATTTGGTGTTTTTTTGGAATTTCAATTTGTGTTTAACGAATAAAATTTATATATTAAATATGCAATTGATGTCTTCTAAATTTAAAATTATTATTTCCGACGTTTTGATATGATTTTCTGAAATTCAATTAATATTTTCTAATTTATAATTGGAAATTTTAATTCCAGTTTTTATTAGAATTGATATTTTCTTAAATTTGAATGGAAAATTTAAAAAGTGCAATTTTGTATTTATGTGAATAAAAATGCTTTAGTAATTATAAACAATTTTTAAATCAGATATTTTGTAGGTAAAGCGGTAAAGCAGTATAATAGTTCTATATAACTATGTAGAACTGTCTTGAAAGCAAAAAACTCATTGATGAACCCGGTAACTCTATTTTGTAAAGACAACAAAAAGTTAGTAAGCCAAACTTATGTTCATATTTGTAAAAGAATAATGAAAAAACGTATGAAATAAAAGACCAGCCCGTGTATACTCTTAACATTGCACTGTATGATATCTTTTTGAAAATATTGACATTCATGTTAAAATAGAAATAACTATTGCAAAGCTAATTAGAACAAAAATTGTGGCGCCATCTACTGCGGCATAATGAAGCAAAATGAAGTGACACTCTGTTAATGCAAAAGAAATGTATTTTCCCCACAACAAAATATTGCAGAATTTTATGTAAATAAAATAATATACCGATTTATTTCTAACATGCAGTTACTATGGATATAGATACATACATATATAGAATATATGTAAATTATTTGTATTATTTAATATGTGTATGTACATATGTATATGTAAATATTACACACAAAAATACAACTGCAAACGTTATTTTTGTGTTTTTCTCTTTAAATAAATTAATCCATAATTTTTTTTTTGCTAAATTTACATTGTGTTTTTTATTAACAACTAGGTATTTTAGCATTATTTGTTTTAGATGTTGGTGAATTTTTACTCCCTTTATATTAACTCGTAGTGTCTGCTTGTCGAACAAATTTTGGATCGATTTTAACCACTTTCCCGTGACCCAATAGATCTGCAGGCAGGCTCGTGGCAACGACAGAAATGATCTAGCAAATTTTTTTAGTGATGCCAAAACAATGGAAACTTTTAAATTTTTCTACCAGAGTTGATAAAAAATTTACAAAGGGTTTGTTTTTATTATATTATTACCACAACGACCACAAAAAAAACAAGTCCAGCTATGACAACAATACAACATTTAGAATAACAACAAGAACAATATAGAAACATCGTTTTTAATTTTTTTTTTTTAATTTTTTAGAGATTTCCGTGGACCTGTTCCACCGGTTTTAATGATTTTTGAAGCAGAAATCTTCCCGTGGATTTGGTGAATCATTCTCACAAAAAATTATCACCCTAGCTGTCCTATTGAGGGCGTGATCGTGACAAGAACAACATAGAAAATTATATTCTTTCAAGACTTTTTTTAGTTCTTCATTCAAATCTCGGGCTCTAATCGATCGAATTGGACGATTTTAAATAACAAACTTTTCAGGATGTTAGTGAATCATTTTTTATGCCAACGAGCACCCTATCTGCCCTATTGATGCCGTCATCGTGATTTCCACAGACGGACAGACGTACCGACGGACATCGCTATATCAACTCCGGTTGTTATAAGGATCACAAATATATATATTTTATTTTTTAATTATTAAAAACGGAATGACAAACTTATATATACCCTCTTCACACTGGAGTGGAAGGTATAATAACAATTGCAATAGATTTTAATAGCATTTGTAACAATGTTTATTATATTTTACTAATATGTACTATGTTTTTCGTACTTAAATAACAATGAAAGGCAATTATAAATAATATTCATTTGATTCAAATATTGATTGCAAATATTCCTTATTTTGTTCCGTGTGATTTCTGTTATTAGTAGTTTTATGACTTCTTTCTAAATACCGATGTTTCACTTTCCATTGATTTCGAATACTGGAGATGAACAGTTCTGATGTTTTACAATAATATAAAAATAAAATATAGAAAAAAAGAAATTTGAGAAAATATTCAGTAGTTTTTTTTTATAGCATTTTCAAAAAAAAAAAAAAGTTATTTGGCGGACCCTTTATTAAATAGGTATCCATTTGTGAAATTTCGTGAAATTTTTCTAGTATTGTGCTCTCTATAAAATCTGTAATCCTTATTTCTTTTTTCCAGAGCCTCCTCTGATAGATCTCCGAGTGGCACCAAATGATATTTAATAATATTTTCTGCATGATAAAGGACTTTGTGAACTGTTGCAGACATATTTCTTCATGCGTACTTGGTTATATATATTTTTACAGCTTCCTTACCATAATCTCCAAATTTTCTAGACACAATTTCTTCATTGCACGCAAGTACTTCTAGTATTACTTTAATTCTTTTTATATGTAAAATAAAAAGGTATAAAAAAGATATGATAATAAAAAACCCAGGTTACAAATAAATTACATCTTCTGTGTATTAACATGTATTTTGTAAGCAGATATCATTACTTGTAATAGCACAAATAATGACTATTATAAGGTATAAAATACCTAAATCACAAATTTAACACGCCATTGTATACTTATAAGACTGTTTAAGGGGCAGGGGTAAGGTTTTAAAACTTTTTTTTTGTATTTCTCTTTCTGAATGTACAACATGTCGACAGAGTTGTGTCAAAATTTCAAGTAAATCGGAGCAAAACTTAAGAAGATACAGCGTTTCCAGCGACCGGCCTCATACGGTATATCGTATATAAATTTGTTTTTTAAAAATTTTAACCGATTTTCTCGCAAATAAATGTTCGAAGTCCGTGAACATCATAACTCAAAATCTACTTGACCGATTGTTTTGAATCACACTATATCTACACGTAAATCATCAGATAACCCCGAAGAGTTTTTTTATTTTCCATTCTCTTCCCCATTTTTTAACAACACATTCCCGAAATTTTAAAGCAAAAATCGTGTTTTTCACTTCAAAATGCTGCAAAAAAAAAACAAGTAAGAAAATTATAGTCGGTCTAGATTGATAAAATTTGGGATTTTTATTAATTTTTTTGGCTGCAGATATGAAAAAGTTCATATCGGATGCTATATCTATATGGGGACTAGGTCCAAAAATGGACCGATCCTGATCATGTTTGGTAAAGTCTCTTGTATTTTGCAAAAATATATACAAACAAAATTTGAAAAGAATCAGTGCAATATTTTTGTTTTTTAATAGATTTAAGTGAAAATCGGGAAGCAGCTCTATATGGGGCCAAAGGGATCATTTTTGGACTACTTATATTAATGGATGTAATGAACGCATATAAACCCAATTTGAGTAAGATCTATATGACAATTTGGATCTTATGACAATTTATGTCGATTTCATAGGGGTAATTTGTATGGGGGCTAGGTCTGAACATGGACCGATTCTCACCAATTTCAATAGCGTTCATCCCATAGCCGATAAAAGCTTATATACCAAATTTCATCAAAGTATATTCATATTTGCGACCTGCAGTTTGATTACAAGGTTTACATGGACACACAGACGGACGGACGGACGGACGGACGGACGGACGGACACTGTTAAATCAACTCAGAAAGTGATTCTAATTCGATCGGTATAATTAAAGATGGGTCTAGGTCAAATATTTTTGGTTGTTACAAACAGCAGCACAAAGTCATTTCATTATATAATGAAAAAACTCTTCGCCACTACCGCAGCAATTTTTATACCCTATACCACTATGTGGTTTGGGTAAAATGACTTTGTGCTGCTGTTTGTAACTACCAAAAATATTTGACCTAGACCCATCTTTTATTATACCGATCGAATCAGAATCACTATCTGATTCGATTTAACGATGTCCGTCCGTGAGTCCGTCCGTCCGTCCGTCTGTGTGTCCATGTAAACCTTGTAATCAAACTGCAGGTCGCAAATATGAGTATATTTTGATAAAATTTGGTATATAAGCTTTCATCGGCCATAGAATGAACGCTAATGAAATTGGTGAAAATCGGTCCATGTTCAGACCTAGCCCCCATACAAATGACCCCTATGAAATCGACATAAATTGCCATAAGATCCAAATTATCATATAGATCTTACTCAAATTGGGTTTGTATGCGTTTATTACATCCATTAATGAGTAGTCCAAAAATTATGCCTATGGGATAACCCTTACTCATAGGCCCCATGTAGAGCTGCTTCCCGATCTGCCCTTAAATCTATCAAAAAACAAAAATATTGTACTGATTCTTTTCAAATTTTGTTTGTATATATTTTTGCAAAATACAAAAGACTTTACCAAACATGATCAGGATCGGTCCAATTTTAGGCCCAGTGCCCATATAGATATAGCATTCTATATGAACTTTTTCATATCTGCAGCCAAAAAAAATTAATAAAAATCCCACTCAAATTTGGTTTATCTTATTTTCTATGTCCATTTAGTTTGGCCTAAGAGATAGGGTCTTTAAACGCATGGTATAGGGTATCGCATAATCGGTCTAGACCGACTATAATTTTCGTACTTGTTTTATTTCACATGATCCGGTAACGAGTTACGATGTTCACCGCAAAACAATAACGCCTCCGGAGATTCGCTGTCACGGACTTATTTATTAAAATTAGTAATTGAAAATTTGTTGAAAGATTCTGCAAATGTTATGCTATAATGTGTATGTGAAATAAATAATCCAACATTATTTATATCTTCAAAAAAGAATTTTTAAAATACGACTTTCTTTAACTATTAGAAGAAATAGTTACTAAAATTGTTTGATTTCAAATAGTTTTCAGTTTGTTAACTTAACTTTTTGATACAGTCAACAATTGATTTAAAAATTTATGTAGTTTAGAAATTTACAAATTTACAATTTATGAAACTCTTTCTTTCCTTATGCATATGAGTTTTGAATCTATCCGTGACTGTGCGTGACTTTGCGTGACTATTTTAAAATTAATCTTTAGGCACAACAAGTCTATGGACAAAGCTTCAGATCGATCGGATGAGGGGAAATGGGGTTTATATCACTCCGTGACTGTGCGTGACTATTGGTGACTGTGCGTGACTATGTCGAAGTTAATCTATCTTTACAGCAAATATATCGACCAAGTGTCAGATTGATTGGATGAGGGGCGTGCCTGTGTAAACTATAATTGATAGTTACAAACATCAGCACAAATTTTTTAATCATACGTTGTCAACTATTTTCTTCTTAACATGTTAAGATGAATATATATTTATTTTTTTTCAACTTCCTATTTTATATAAAAAAAAACAAATTTGTAACAGAAATAAATATCGAAACAATTGAAACAAGCCGGGTGTTCGATTATTTTCAATATTGAAAAATTGCAAAATTTGTATTTCCGTTTAATTGTTATTTCTGGTCGTTATAAGTTTAATAAACATTTTTATGAAAATTTGCATCATGTTTAAACCATTTTCTCAATTGTAACTAACAATTATATTATAGAAATAAACTAAATTTAAATAAAAAGGTATTTAAAAAACATTATTTTTAGAAAGATAATTTAAAAATGGAGCTGTTTTAAGACAGGTGTCTAAAAAATTGTAGTTGTTATAAAAAAATTAATTTAAAAAAAAAAGGTATATTTGTAAAAAAGTTAATTTTTTGAAAGAAAATGTACTTGAAAAAAAGAACTTTTTTTTAAAAATTAACTTTTTGATAAAAGGACTTTCAAGGAAAGCCACTTAAAAAAAATAGTACTTTTTTAAGAATTATATTTTTTTTAATTTTGGCGATTTTCTTTATTTTATTGTCATAACGAAAAATATATATAATATAATATTATACTTGCTTATGGTAATGTGACACGTGCAGATGTAGCTGCAGATGCCGCAACTACAACGAATACAAAAATAAGAAGAATTACAACATATAAAACGACAAACACATTGAGCATTCTTATTTTTTCAAGAGATTTTTTACACTTTATTAATATCTCGCGACTCAATGGACCGATTTTGATGATTTTCAATAGCAACTCTTTTGGGAAGCTAATAAACGATTTTATGCAAAAACGAAGAGTCTAGCTTAGTTATTAAGGGTGCGATCATAATTTCCGCAGACAGCCATCGCTAAATTAACTTATCTTGTCATAAGGATCAAGAAAATATATGGTACAGGGGATCGCCGAAATTATTTCGATGCATTACAAATGGAAGGAAAACCCGATGTATAGCCTCAGCACAGTGGTATGGAGGGAATAAAAATAAATATGCAATTTAGTGAGATGAAATAAAAATTTTTTAAAGTTTACAAATTTAATTATTGAAGTAAAATGCGGGTTTCGCTTTAACATCTTTCAAAATTAAAACTGTTACTTAGGGCGTGTGTGAAACGGTAGCAAAATACTAAGTTTTCTGTGTCAGTTTTCTTGTGTAAGCTTCAGGTCAAAACGCATGAACCGATTCTATTGGAGTTTGATGTGCGGATAGTGCATATTCTGAAAAGAACTATAGACTATACTAGATTTTGATTGGACAAAAAAGAATGTGCTATTGTTAACCATAAGTTAACTTTATTCAATTTGATTTAACATAAACAAGGGCGGGATTCAATAAATACTATTTATTTTAAATTACCAACTCGGCGTCAGTCAAACATATTTTAGCCTAATTTATCACAAACTCTATCTGAAATATGCGTGACACTTCATTTGCATGCAAAAATTAAAAAAAAAGCTTAAATTTGGCTCCTTTTTAACCTATTTTAACAATATTTTGAATGGCTTCTTCACACTAAACTGAGGAAATGTTTTCAATTAGTATGTGGGACCAATCCAAACTTCTTGAACTTTGGAAAATATTATTAACAGAAACAGACTCCAAACTAACTATTTAAGATTCTGTTACTAATCACAATTGGATATATTTAAGACAATTTGCTATTCCAAGAGAAGCTTGACTGGAAAATCAATATAATCTGTCAAGGAAATTAACTAAGATCTTCCAACTGTTATAACTACGAAACTAATGCCAAAACTGCTTTCTAAAAAAAAATATATTTTTGATGTTATTTTCTTTTAGATACACCAGGAGCAACACGCCACACATTTCGCCTTTTGTTACCTCAGACAAGTAAAGTCCCAATGGATGGAATTGCCTTTCTTCATGCTGAAGACGTTCAGAAAAATTATAATAACTAAGAGGACGGAATAAATGATTGGTAATAGTTTTTCACCTATGAATCAAATAACTAAAATTAAGCTGACAACTATTATACGAATGTAAGGAAATGGTAAAGCTATAAACATAGAAAATGCTGATTTATCTTTAAGAAAGAGCTTTTTAATTTAGTTTCATAAGAACAAGAACTAAACGTCAAAGTTTATCCAGAATAGAGAGGATTCTTTGCTCTAAAAAAGAAAAACTGTAGCCCACATTATCCACAAAATGCTTGCCACTATTTCTGATGAGTCCACTATATAAACGTCAGTGAATATTTGGCTATGAGTGCATTGCTCCAAATATCATATCCAGTTTCTTAACTCTGTCGAATTGTTTAGAGTTCCATACTACAAATTAAAACTGAGGTGGGAATAATTATAATGTTCACGTGCAATACTGATACTATTACTAGTTAAACTAAATTCATTTAAGATATAATATTTAAACTTAGATTACTTAAACCATGTTTACATAAACAAAGTTTATTACATCAAATGCGGGTTTGTATAATGGAAAACCTTTAAGAATAACAGATTGGCTGTAATGTTACTAGAGCAACGATATTAACAGGATTAATAATAGGAGAATATGTGTTTATCCCTCGCATGCCCCAAAGGCTAACACGACGCTGAAACGCAGAAATTTATCGGTATACATTTGGAAACATTTTTTTTTCTAACGTCTTTCATGTGCATTCTCATAAAAAATCGGTTAACTCAATCGGACTGACTTCCAACCGAATGGAGTCAGTAGCTGCGACCTCATTAAATCTTTTAAGTCAATCGATTTATCCACAGAAATTTAATTGCAGCTAACCATTTGAGATTATTCTGAAATATTTACTGTTATGCCAACAGAATGGTAATAGAAATGAACTCGGAATACAGTTATCAACTTCATTGTAATTCCATTGGCAATAAATGCGTTCGCTATGATGAATCTATTTTCTGTGTGCATTTATAATACAATGTGCTTATGTTTTTAATTTTATGTATTAAAATTAAAATTTTAATTACACTGCATTTAATGTGACCAATTCTCAAGTTTCGAAAAATAATTGCTTCATGATAAATGGGGTTCTTGTCATGTTGATGATGCTTGAAAATTAATTAAGATGTACTGTAGCCGAATTATAAACTAATTCGGTTACTGTAAATGAATAAATACAGAATTCTGTTGATTCAGGAGCATTCTTGAGAAAGATAATTACAATTAAGGAGCAATTCCGTTGTTATAATCCAATTTCAGTTATGGCTACCGAATTTTAGTTGTGGCAATGGAATTCAGTTGTATAAATCGAAGTTTTAGTTGAGGCAACCTCTTTCTAACTGAATTATTCTGCGAGTGTAGCAAGCATTCAGCACTACAGATAATGCGTTTGAGCAATGTGTATAATGGCGAGTACTAAAAGCTAGTACGAAATTATATCTAACTTCTTTATAAAGTTTGAATTATATTTGTTAAGGTCACATTTTGTTTAATTTGAGTACTTTGGTTATACATATATTATTATACCATCCATATCACTGTGCTGTGGGTATATATTGATTTGTCATTTCATTTGTAACCCATCGCAATAAATTCCGGAGGGCTCATTAACTATGCGTTTGCTTGCTCCTTATATTAAGCAATGACCGTCTCTCCGCCTTAATTTTAATTTTTGCATAATATGCTTTATTGATATTCTAATTAGGTTCAAATTTAAAATAATCAAAATGCAAAATATTTCCTCAAAAAATCAAATTTTTTAATGTATGTTGTTGTATGTTATTGCTCTAATTATTGTTACCGTTATAGTCTTTATAAATGTAGCATTTGCTTCATGACAGTGTTTGCATATGGTTTTTATAATTCTAAAATTATATTTTGTATGCGGTTGCTATAATTTTTGTTATTATTGTAGTCTTTGTGAATCTATCATTTTCTTCACGTTTCTTATCATTATCCATATGTAATAAAGTGCATTTTCGTAACTTATTTATTAAAAAGAATATTTGCGTAAAAAAGTAACTTTTATTAAAAAAAAAAAATTTCAGTAATAGGTACTTTTTGTTAATATAGTACCTCTTCTTAAAAATTTCCTATTCTAAATTACACTGGACTCATTTCAGGATTCGATTTTATTGTGAAATTTAAAATTTTCATTTGCTACCGAAACACTGTTGTATTCGATTATGTCGGCAAAACTTCTTTCATTCGGACCTAAAAGTTCGGAATCATTGCTTTCGCTGCTGTTCCGTATGTAATTAGGACCATCGCATTATTCACCATCATCTTCGAAAATATTGACATAGGATTGAAGTTCCGATTCTGAACCTAAACTTATATTTGTTATAAAAGCTATTACAAATAACCATAAGAGGTAATCAGAAAAAAATAAACTAATAAATAAATATATGTACATATGTATGTGTAATAAACGAATTTGTAAAACGAACGACCTCTCAGAAACAAATTATATTACGCACTGATTGAAATTGTATGAAGCTATGTAGCAAAATATAGTTGCCATTAGATCTTATTTTCGTATATTTAAGAAAAAAAGGAAACTCCCTAAAATTAAACCAAATACTAGTCGTTACACTTGTATATGGCCAATTATGCCATTATGCTATTTGAATTCGGCTTGATTGTAATTATACAAAAAAAATATCAATGTAGTTGAAATGGGCAACATTGAAATATTCCCTGCCGGCAACTCAACTAACTTTTGATACACTTATATCTAACCATTACGCCACTAGTGGTGGTTGATACTTGGATTACTTTCAATGAAGCAAACTGACTATTTTAACATGCGATGTCGTAGGCGGTAGTAGTCAATTGTCCGACTCTGCATGACTTTTCAACTAACTTAAAATTACATAATTTATAGTTAGCTACAAACTAGTTATATTTTATATATTATAGTTGGCTATAAGTTGACTTAATTAAAATAAAATAGTAGTTAGCAGTGTTGCCATAATTTGGAATTGTAAAGATTCTAAATTGCAAAAAAAAAAACAAGTAAGAAAATTATAGTCGGTCTAGACCGACTATACGATACCCTATACCATGCGTTTAGAAACCCTATCTCTTAGGCCCAACTAACTGGACATTGAAAATAAGCAAAAAACCAAATTTGAGTGGGATTTTTATTAATTTTTTTGGCTTCAGATATGAAAAAGTTCATATCGGATGCTATATCTATAAAGGGACTAGGTCCAAAAATGGACCGATCCTGATCATGTTTGGTAAAGTCTCTTGTATTTTGCAAAAATGTATACAAACAAAATTTGAGAAGAATCAGTGCAATATTTTTGTTTTTTAATAGATTTAAGTGAAGATCGGGAAGCAGCTCTATATGGGGTCAAAGGGATCATTTTTGGACTACTCATTAGTGGATGTAATGAACGCATACAAACCCAATTTGAGTAAGATATATATGACAATTTGGATCTTATGGCAATTTATGTCGATTTCATATGGGTAATTTGTATGGGGGCTAGGTCTGAACATGGACCGATTCTCACCAATTTCAATAGCGTTCATCCCATGGCCGATAAAAGCTTATATACCAAATTTCATCAAAATATATTCATATTTGCGACCTGCAGTTTGATTACAAGCTTTACATGGACACACAGACGGACGGACGGACGGACATTGTTAAATCAACTCAGAAAGTGATTCTGATTCGATCGGTATAATTAAAGATGGGTCTAGGCAAATATTTTTGGTTGTTACAAACAGCAGCACAAAGTCATTATACCCAAACCACATAGTGGTATAGGGTATAAATATAAGTTTCATATTTTTTAAATTTTAATTAAAATTATTTTGGATTTCATCTGTAATTTTTTTTAACATCAAATTGAGTTTTTTATACCCTATACCACTATGTGGTTTGGGTATAATGACTTTGTGCTGCTGTTTGTAACAACCAAAAATATTTGACCTAGACCCATCTTTAATTATACCGATCGAATCAGAATCACTTTCTGAGTTGATTTAACAATGTCCGTCCGTCCGTCCGTCCGTCCGTCCGTCCGTCCGTCCGTCCGTCCGTCTGTGTGTCCATGTAAAGCTTGTAATCAAACTGCAGGTCGCAAATATGAATATATTTTGATGAAATTTGGTATATAAGCTTTTATCGGCCATGGAATGAACGCTATTGAAATTGGTGAGAATCGGTCCATGTTCAGACCTAGCCCCCATACAAATTACCCATATGAAATCGACATAAATTGCCATAAGATCCAAATTGTCATATAGATCTTACTCAAATTGGGTTTGTATGCATCCATTACATCCACTAATGAGTAGTCCAAAAATGATCCCTTTGACCCCATATAGAGCTGCTTCCCGATCTTCACTTAAATCTATTAAAAAACAAAAATATTGCACTGATTCTTCTCAAATTGTGTTTGTATATGGTTTTTGCAAAATACAAGAGACGTTACCAACCATGGTAAGGATCGGTCCATTTTTGGACCTAGTCCCCATATAGATATAGCATCCGATATGAACTTTTGCATATCTGCAGCCAAAAAAAATTAATAAAAATGCCACTCAAATTTGGTTTTTGCTTATTTTCTATGTCCAGTTAGTTGGGCCTAAGAGATAGGGTTTCCAAACGCATGGTATAGGGTATCGTATAGTCGGTCTAGACCGACTATAATTTTCTTACTTGTTTAATTTTAAATTAAATATTTTTAATTTTAGAGGGTTTTTTTTAATTTCAAATATAACAGAATTTATTTTATCAAAAGATACGATTATATTACGATAATTTGTTTATGGAATCTAATATTTCTGTGATGTCTTCATTTTCAAGTTTTTCTTGGTTCTGATATTTTTCTGACGATCGACTTTTATCAACGACATCGCTCGGTATATTGTAAGTGTAACAGCACCCATTTTCAATTTCAAACCTTCATTTATATATGTTTTACAAAACATAACAACTCGGATTTTATTCTGATCAAAGTTTGCTTTTAACTAAAGCCATTAAACTAAACAAACGTTCAACTTCGGCTTTTGAGAAATACAAAACTAATAAAGACAATACAAATATTGATAACTCTTTAAATGGATTTTCGCCAATAGAATTTTTGTTAACTTAAATCCATAAAGAGGTTGTATTCAGTGTTGTATCCCAATATTGTTCTGTGATATAACTCCATTGGATTTGAATTTTTTCTGTATCAGGTGATCTAAATTTAAACTCTTCTAATATATTCGTTATCGGTTTAATGTGTTTTGTATTGAAAATTTTGGCATTTTTTTAATACAATTGTCCAAACAAGTTTGGACATCCAAAATAATAAAACAAAAATGAAGTTTTAATATTTATTATTTTTAATATTAATTGCAATATTAGCTTAAGACAAATCGCTAAAACTTGAAAAATATATATATTTGAATTATTAGTTGCCAACCGTTAAATTTAGTAATCGCGTAAATGTAATTTCGAAAATATATTCAGCGGTTTCAATTTTATTAAAACAAAAAAAAAAAAAAAAACAAGTAAGAAAATTATAGTCGGTCTAGACCGACTATACGATACCCTATACCATGCGTTTAGAGAGCCTATCTCTCAGGCCCAATTAACTGGATATAGAAAATAAGCATAAACCAAATTTGAGTGGGATTTTTATTAATTTTTTCGGCTGCAGATATGAAAAAGTTCATCTCGGATGCTATATCTATATGGGGACTAGGCCCAAAAATGGACTGATCCTGACCATGTTTGGTAAAGTCTCTTGTATTTTGCAAAAATATATACAAACAAAATTTGAGAAGAATCAGTGCAATATTTTTGTTTTTTGATAGATTTAAGTGAAGATCGGGCAGCACCTCTATATGGGGCCTATCACTAAGAGTTGTCCAATAGGGATCATTTTTGGACTACTGATTAATGGATGTAATATATACATACAAACCCAATTTGATTAAGATTTTTATGATAATTTGGATCTTATGGCAATATATGTTGATTTCATAGGGGTCATTTGTATGGGGGCTAGGTCTGAACATGGACCGATTCTCAGCAATTTCAATAGCGTTCATCCCATGACCGATAAAAGATCAAATACCAAATTTCGTCAAAATATATTCATATTTGCGACCTCCAGTTTGATTACAAGCTTTACATGGACACACAGACGGACGGACATCGTTAAATCGAATCAGATAGTGATTCTGATTCGATCGGTATAATTAAATATGGTAGGTCAAATATTTTTGGATGTTACAAACAGCAGCACAAAGTCATTATACCCAAACCACATAGTGGTATAGGGTATAAAAACAAACGAAGTACATTAAAACGAAGTATTATAATATTGTACAGAAAATTTCTAACTTACTTATCATTTGGATTTACAATCGTACACAACCTAAAATTGAATTTATTAATAAAAAATAAAAAAAAACCGTGTGCATCAAAAAAAACATAAAATTCTTTTAAAAAAAGTGTAGGATCCCATAAAGGTGAGCATCACAATTCCCACATTTAAATTTACATAAAGAAATCGAACTCTCCTTTTTCTTCATGTCCCATAACCCCAATTATAATTACTCCAACTCGAGGAATTATAATTACATCTCTTTAAAGATTCCGACATTTCCCCTCTAACCAAAAGAGATTTTAACATTATTCACTCAGAATAGTACACAATAATATTTTTTGGCAATCGACTTTTAATTCATTCAAAACTGTTATTGGTGTTTACATTCTTCTATTTCAAAATTATATTTGTTGAAAGAAACGAGCAGAGTGGTAAAAGAATGGTACACAAAATTCTCGTATTATACTTTGAGAAATTAAAACATATCAATACCAATAAAATTAAAATTGTATATTCAAAAATAATGAAAAAAATCAAAAAAAAAGATGCTAAAAGCAACTTTTTATTAATAAAAGATGCTAAGTTAGCATCTAGCATCTTTTCATAAATTTTGAATGCTAAACGACAAAAAAAGTTGCTAAATCTAGCAACTAAAATGCTAAAATGGCAACACTGGTAGTTAGCTTACTCTTAGTTAGTTTATAATACTCGTTACTTTAATCAAAAGTAGAACCCCCAAAAGAAATTTAAATGTAAAAATATAAAAAAAAATTAGTATTAAGTTTATCAAATGGTTTACTTTTTCAAATATTTTGTTTACATTTGTTATAAATAAATTATAATTGCCATATATTATATGTAATGAATATGTATTTAATATATAGGTTACCGGTTAAATCTTGGAAGACTAAGGGTCTTCAAGTCTCTCCTTGCCATGGATTCCTTCCTTTCGAAATGGCCTCTGTTATTGTTTTTGCCAGGCGTCCTTTTAACAATTACTTCATCATATTAACATATACAAAGCATTCCATTTTTTATTTGTACCACTCATTATAGTTTTAATAATTAAAATTTAAAACATTTTTAAAATATTTCACTTTAACCTTTCTAACTGCACACACGAACACTGATTTTTATAATGAACAAACGAAAATGAACAATAAAATATTTAAAACCATTGAGAAAATCGCTAAACCAATGTCAACAAATATGCAAGCTTCTATTTCGGGAAAGCACACAATATGCATGCTTCTATTTTTGGGGAAGTTCTGCATTACATTGTAATTAGCTTATAGTCAGGTCATATTTTTTTTATTTATTTATTCAGTCTATGGAATCATCCTTACAGACTACTTAGAGTATACATGTATATTATAATTTATATATATAATTAAACATTTAACAAAATTGATATATAACATTTATTTAATTCAGTTAATTTAATGCATTTAAGTGTAATATAATATCTCTTCTCACAATATCCAAACTTTTATTAAAATCAATAAACTGATACAGCATATTAAACTCATCACAAATTCTACGAAGTGGATTAAAATTAGCATAGTTTGTACAATAATATTGATAGTTATAAAGTTTTAATTTCTTGATGATCGAAAAGGAATATTTATATTTATTTTGTTGATAAGAAATTCAGATTTAAGACTACCATTTGACAGTTTTAACAGGAAAGTAACATTTAGCATATGTCTGTGACTTTTCAATGTAGGAAACTTAATCCAGACGATTTTCATAAGATGGCAACCTCATATTAGGATCCCAGCCCAAACCTCGAAGACAAAATAACAAAAATAGTTTTTGAACTGATTCAATTTTATTCGAATGTATATGATATTGGGGATCCCAGACTACAGACCCATATTCGAGTATTGGTCTTGCTTTAGTAGCTTTATTTATTGTCAGCGAAATATGACTTCTAAAGTCTAATTATACCCTATACCACTATGTGGTTTGGGTATAATGACTTTGTGCTGCTGTTTG
This sequence comes from Cordilura impudica, assembly GCA_963682025.1. Classification (NCBI taxonomy): domain Eukaryota; kingdom Metazoa; phylum Arthropoda; class Insecta; order Diptera; family Scathophagidae; genus Cordilura; species Cordilura impudica. The sequence continues at coordinate 105,868,015 of OY821521.1, forward strand.
TAACAACCAAAAATATTTGACCCAGACCCATCTTTAATTATACCGATCGAATCAGAATCACTTTTTGAGTTGATTTAACAATGTCCGTCCGTCGTCCGTCCGTCCGTCCGTCTGTGTGTCCATGTAAACCTTGTAATCAAACTGCAGGTCGCAAATATGAATATATTTTGATGAAATTTGGTATATAAGCTTTTATCGGCCATGGGATGAACGCTATTGAAAATAGTGAAATTCGGTCCATGTTCAGACCTAGCCCCCATACAAATAACCCCTATGAAATCGACATAAATTGCCATAAGATCCAAATTGTCATATAGATCTTACTCAAATTGGGTTTGTATGCGTTCATTACATCCATTAATGAGTAGTCCAAAAATGGTCCCTTTGGTCTCATATAGAGCTGCTTCCCGATATTAACTTAAATCTATTAAAAAACAAAATTATTGCACTGATTCTTCTCAAATTTTGTTTGTATATGTTTTTGCAAAATACAAGAGACGTTACCAATCATGGTCAGGATCGGTCCATTTTTGGACCTAGTCCCCATATAGATATAGTATCCGATATGATCTTTTTCATATCTGCAGCCAAAAAAAATAATAAAAATCCCACTCAAATTTGGTTTTTGCTTATTTTCTATGTCCAGTTAGTTGGGCATAAGAGATAGGGTTCTTACTTGTTTTTTATCAAGAAGTACGCCAAGGTCATTGAATGAATCCACTAAATCAAGCACAGCATTTCATGATATACCGACCATTGGAATTGTTCTTGTAAAAATCATATATTTGCATTTTTTGACATTTAGGTCCACTACATTCATATTACACCAAGTAGTTAAACGATCAATATCATTCTGTAAAAGTGATTATTGATCAAGTTTGTTGAGGGTAAAAATTATTTTTGCATCGTCTGCATACATTAATGTAGTTGAGTGTTTAATTACAGAAGGAAGATCATTTATAAATAGCGTTAATAAAAGAGGTCCCAAGTGACTACCTTGAGGTACACCAGATAATACTTTTATGTTGTTGGAATACGAGTTACGAAACTTAATACATTGTGTTCTATCTTTTAAATATGATCCAAGCCATTTTATCAGCAATATACCAAAGCCCATACGGTCAAGCTTAAACAACAATAGATCATGATTTACTTCATCAAATACCTTGCTAAAATCATTATAAATAACATCTGTTTGTTTCATATTAATAAAACCATCATTTAACAAAGTTGTAAGCTCTAAAAGATTTGTTAATATAGCGCGTGATTTGCAGAATCCATGTTGCGTTGGAGATATGATAGAGGACACATGATGTGACAACGTGTCATATATAAGTTTTTCAAATAGTTTTGGAATAGCACTTAATTTAGCAATACCTCTATAATACGAATATAATATAATATATAATATAATAAGGGAATAATAAATGATTCTTTCCAAATGGAAGAAAAGTAACCCAATTTATGGGATATGTTAAACATATAAGTCAAAGGAATATACAATAAATGTGTACAGCGCTTTAAAATGCAATTGGGAACAACGTCAGGACCAGCAGCATACGACAATTTAAATTTTTTCAGGGCATTCAGAACTGTATGTTGATTGATGAATGGTATATTAATAATTGAAGATTCCGATATTATGTATGGATACAGATTATTGTGTTTTTTCTTGGTCGACTACCGATTTGCTTATAGAGTTTAGAGGCAATATATTTTATGACAACTATAGTTGTCATTTTCTATTCTAAAAATTTTTTTTGAAACTATGGTTGTCATAAACATCAACGTGTTAAATAATCTTAAACAATTATGCAGATGTGTCACGGATTTCGCCTAACTTTGATTTCTTTAAATGTTCTGCCTTTCAAGTAGAAGTGTTTATTGGCAGCACGAAAATAGTTTTTAAAATTATTCGAAAATATAAAAAGTTGTCTTAACGAATTGAATTGTCTTAAAAATTTTCAATTTTCATCTTTTGATACTTGACGTTTTCAGAAACCTAATCTACTTAAAATTCTTTTAATTTATTTATTTTGTAAAGACTCATTGGCTCCCCCTCGTATTTCATTACGAGGAATATACTTTTGAATACTTTTCATAATTGTATTGATTTTAAATTGTATGTTTTATGAGGTCTCTTATCGTTTTCTCAGGAAATTCGTTCTTCGTCAATATTTGTATTATTTTTTCAATGTTAGCGTTTTGGAGTTCGATGGCCTTACACGATAAAAAAAAGGGTGTTCTGAGTTAACATTAATTGTTATTCCAAAATCTCTGTTTTTTTATACAAGATTAGTTTGAACTTGTTGCCTTGTCGTATTATTATATCATCAAAAAACCAAAAATTTTAAACTCTATTTCAAATATTTCACTGTGAACTGATTGACACCAATTATACTTTTTCTGTTTTGTATGAAACTTAGTATAATTTCAAACTTTAAATGCATATAACATTAAGTATGACTAAATTTTAGTTATTATCCTATTACCTTTGCCATCAGAAGACCTAAATATTTTTATAATACTATATTTTTTTTATCAGTTCTAGAAATTACCCCTTTTATTGGAGTATAACTTCTTGGGGTCAAGAGGAGTCAACAAATATATATTTTCACACCAAGTGCATATCTCCAATAGATCAAGTCGTATTATTGCAGCTGGAGATATTTGGGAAACAAAGTCTGAAAATATTTTTAAAATCGTGAGAGTTGCTAGCAAACTATTTAAGTTCGGCTTCTTAAAAGAAAATTATTTTTATACCAAAAATGTACATGAGCACTTTATAAGTTAAGTTCGCTACAGACTATTTCCGTATGGACAAGAATGTTGGATTATCTTGAATGAAATGTATTTTCTTTTTGAAAAACATTTCATAGTTATTTGAAATATTTAATAGCTTTTGAATGGGAATTCAGTTTAAATAACTAAATATAAAAAAAACTTTAATCAGAAATATTGCAGTAGACAATATGTCGTCATTAAGCAGACACTGATGATTTTGATGTAAACATAAAGTTAAACCATACAATGCCTGTAAAGTATATAGGAATAGGTCGTGTTTAAACTAAATAAACAATAAAATACTTATAGTTTCAATATGTTATCTTTCTAAAATGTAATAAGTAACAAAAGTTTAAATGTGAAAGTGTAAGTTTTTAATGAAAAATGTAATAGATTTAACAATACATAGTAATAAACCATAAACATATTTCCAACCAATGAATATTAACAATATGATAAGGTAATATTCCATATAATTTTATTTTAATAATCAGAAGTTTTTAGAAATCTCTAATAGACGTTTAGCCCAACGAATGTATTGATTTTTAAAAATTGAAAATATTACCCAGTTCAAATGAACTCAATTTGATGTAAATATATTTTTAAATAGACTTTCTTCATAACATGATGCATGTAAATAAGTAAAAGTTATAAAAAATGATGACACGCTTTTGATTTTCGCTGTCAAGCAAACGTCTTACAGTTTTATATTTCTGAATCATTAATACAACGCAAAAAAAAAATTTAAAATAGCTTTTGTGGAAAGTGTAAATAAAGTCTACGTTTGTGTTGCCATTTTTGTCATGCAATATGCTCCACTAAAAAATATATAACAACATTATTGTCTGTCAAGTCCGATCATATGATACCCACCCTATAATCTTATATATATATTATCTCTGGTAACAAATACACTAAATTATAAAATTGTATATTTGCTTCTTGTCTGATTTTAAATAAAACAAATTAATTTCACCAAGAATGAAATGAATTTGATTCTCCGTTTTGTAGGAAGAAATTTGTATTAGTATGTTCTAGCAATTGTTGTAAATAGTTTACATGGAAACTTAATCGACTCAGAACCGATTAAAAACATCAGCACAAACTTTAATACCTTATGGCAGTGAGTGGTGTATAATAGCAAATTCTCTAAAATCTAATGTTGTACTTCTATGGGGTTAGGGTAGGTACAATGAGTTTGTGCTGATGTTTGAAACTACCCACATTATTTGGTAATATACCCATCTTCTATTATACGGATCGCCTCATGTGTCCGTGTATGTTTCCATGTAAACCTTGTAATCAAACTACAGGTTGCAAATATGAATATATTTTGATGACATTCTGTATATAAACTTTCACCGACCACAGGACGAAAGCTGTTGAAATTGGTAAAAATCGGTGCATGTTCAGATCCAGTCTACATACAAATGACCCCTATGAGATCGACTTACATTGCCATAAGGTCCAAATTATCATATAGATCCCGGTAGAATTTGTTTTTTGTATGTTTATTATATCCGTTCTATGTTGTTCTTGTCATGATCAGGGCCTCAATAGGACAGCTAGGGTGATCATTTTTAGTGAGAATGATCCACCAAGATCATGGGAAGTTTTCTGTTTCAAAAATCATTAAAATCTGTGGAACAGGTCCAGGGAAATCTCTGAAAAACAAATTAAAAATATGATGTTTCTATATTGTTTTTGTTGTTATTCTAAATGTTGTATTGTTGTCATTGCTGGACTTGTTGTTTTTGTGGTCGTTGTGGCAATAATATTATAAAAACTAACCCTTTGTAAAAAAAATTTTAAAGTTTCCATTGTTTTGGCATCACTAAAAAAATTTGTTAGATCTTTTTTGTCATCACCACGAACTTGCCTCCAAAGTTCCAGATCGATTGGGTTGCGGGAAAGGGGTTAAAAATCAATCCAAAATTTTTTTGACAAGCAGACACTACGAGTTAATATAAAGGGAGTAAAAATTCACCATCTAAAGTAAATAATGTTAAACTACATAGTTTAGAAGACATCAATTGAATTTTTAAAATATAAATTTTATTCTTTAAACACAAATTGAAATTCAGAAAACACCAAATATGTTTACATTTAAAAAATCAACTGAAATTAAAAAAAAAATATTGCGATTGAGGAGACATTAATAGCATTTCAGGATAAGAAAATATTAATTTAAATTCAATGAAGTTTAGAAAACCTCAAATGATATTTAAGAATGCTACCATAAAAATTTTTACATAAATGAAGCGCAATTTGATTAGAATGTTATTTATATATTATTTTTGACAATTTTTTTGGATGAAAATTTTAAGTTTTTCAGGAAATAAAGATAATAAATTAATTTATTTAAAATTTTTGGGACATTTGGTTTTTTGCGTTTGGCATCGCTAATTTGAACCAGTGTTCAAGGTGACTTCAAAATTAGACTTTATGGTAGGCAAAGTAAAACTCAAAAAATTTAATATAATAATAATAATTCCCAGTATTTGCATTCAATAAATGAAAATATATTTTATTAACATAATCAAAATCAAAAGTTGGCATCACTGGGTTAGATTTTGTATTGTATTGTGTAAATAGTGAAAACTTCCTTTTAGTATGTAAAAAAAGTTTATTTTCCAAATATGGTAATATTTTAACAAAAAAAAACAGAGAGCTTATTTTTGGTTATTATTTTGTTACTCACTCCGACCTATACGGCCGCAATGAAGAATTATTTGGCCAGTTAAAGGAAACTATGCAGCCATATTCAATTAGCACGATTTAATGCATATAGCCACCCTACACAACCATTACCTTCGCAATGGAGGTTAGTGCGAGCTATTTAAACTGAAACATAAACTGAATTAATTAACTAAATGCATGCATGTAGGCATATAACCTAAAAACATGCCGATTAGAAATAACAGAAAAGACTAAACCGATCTTTCCTCGCTGGAGCGCGAATTACTAATGTGAGAGAGCTCTATATACCAACTCTTGGAATTAACAAAAATCCAGATCAAATCAAAGAATTTGCTGAATTTGGTATTAAATTTAATGAAATTGCTTAAATTGTTTACTTTTTCAAATATATTGTTTACATTTATTATCACTACTCAAACTGAGGTGGAGGGTATCAAAGATTCGGCACAGCCAAATTTAACACTCTTACTTTCATTTGAATAATCTAACCCATAAAAACAAAGTTTTTATTAAAACTCTTTCTTTCCTTATGCATATGAATTTTGAATCTCTCCGTGATTATGCGTGACCATTTCAGAATTAACCTTTGGTCACAACAAGTCTATAGAACAAGTTTCAGATTGATTGGATGAGGGGAATGGGGTTAAAATCACTCCGTGACTGTGCGTGGCTATGCGTGACTATCTTTAAGTTAATATTTGGTGAGAACACGTCTGTGGAAAAAGTTTCAGATTGACTGGAAATGGGGTTTAAATCACTGCGTGTCTGTGCGTGACTATGAGTGACTGTGTGTGACTATCTAAAAATTAATTTTTGGTCACAACAAGACTATGCGCCAAGTTTCAGATCAATTGGATGAAGGGAATGGGGTTGTCCAATGGCAGACAGACAAATATGCTCTGGATTGCTCCATTTTTTGGACCTAGCCTGTAATATAAATTTAGCCTGCGATATGAACTTTTTCATATCTGCGGCAAAAAAATTTATAACAATGCCACTCAAATTTGATTTATACTATTTTCTATATCCAATTAACTGGACCTAAGACCATTTCACAAAATGCGTTGTCTAGAGCGACTATAATTTTCTTACTTGTTATACCCTATACCACTATGTGGTTTGGGTATAATGACTTTGTGCTGCTGTTTGTAACAACCAAAAATATTTGACCTAGACCCATCTTTAATTATACCGATCGAATCAGAATCACTTTCTGAGTTGATTTAACAATGTCCGTCCGTCCGTCCGTCCGTCCGTCCGTCTGTGTGTCCATGTAAAGCTTGTAATCAAACTGCAGGTCGCAAATATGAATATATTTTGATGAAATTTGGTATATAGGCTTTTATCGGCCATGGGATAAACGCTATTGAAATTGGTGAGAATCGGTACATGTTCAGACCTAGCCCCCATACAAATTACCCATATGAAATCGACATAAATTGCCATAAGATCCAAATTGTCATATATATCTTACTCAAATTGGGTTTGTATGCGTTCATTACATCCACTAATAAGTAGTCCAAAAATGATCCCTTTGACCCCATATAGAGCTGCTTCCCGATCTTCACTTAAATCTATTAAAAAACAAAAATATTGCACTGATTCTTCTCAAATTTTGTTTGTATATATTTTTGCAAAATACAAGAGACTTTACCAAACATGATCAGGATCGGTCCATTTTTGGACCTAGTCCCTTTATAGATATAGCATCCGATATGAACTTTTTCATATCTGCAGCCAAAAAAATTAATAAAAATCCCACTCAAATTTGGTTTTTTGCTTATTTTCAATGTCCAGTTAGTTGGACCTAAGAGATAGGGTTTCTAAACGCATGGTATAGGGTATCGTATAGTCGGTCTAGACCGACTATAATTTTCTTACTTGTTTTTATAATTTAATTTATAAATCATTGGCATTATATAAAAGAAATTTGTTTATGTCTATGGTAATTATACCCTATACCACTATGTGGTTTGGGTATAATGACTTTGTGCTGCTGTTTGTAACAACCAAAAATATTTGACCTAGACCCATCTTTAATTATACCGATCGAATCAGAATCACTTTCTGAGTTGGTTTAACAATGTCCGTCCGTCCGTCTGTGTGTCCATGTAAAGCTTGTAATCAAACTGCAGGTCGCAAATATGAATATATTTTGATGAAATTTGGTATATAAGCTTTTATCGGCCATGGGATGAACGCTATTGAAATTGGTGAGAATCGGTCCATGTTCAGACCTAGCCCCCATACAAATTACCCATATGAAATCGACATAAATTGCCATAAGATCCAAATTGTCATATAGATCTTACTCAAATTGGGTTTGTATGCCTTCATTACATCCACTAATGAGTAGTCCAAAAATGATCCCTTTGACCCCATATAGAGCTGCTTCCCGATCTTCAGTTAAATCTATTAAAAAACAAAAATATTGCACTGATTCTTCTCAAATTTTGTTTGTACATATTTTTGCAAAATACAAGAGACTTTACCAAACATGATCAGGATCGGTCCATTTTTGGACCTAGCCCCTTTATAGATATAGCATTCGATATGAACTTTTTTATATCTGCAGCCAAAAAAATTAATAAAAATCGCACTCAAATTTGGTTTTTGCTTATTTTCTATGTCCAGTTAGTTGGGCCTAAGAGATAGGGTTTCTAAACGCATGGTATAGGGTATCGTATAGTCGGTCTAGACCGACTATAATTTTCTTACTTGTTTTATTTATAACAACTTCTACTCCCGCTAAGTAGAATTTTGCCATCAGCAGCCTGAAAGCCGCAGCAATTGATAAATACAGTTATGTAAGTATTTGTATTTACCCAACAAACATTTGTAACTGCGTTCTTCATTAAAACATATCATTGATATTATGTGTTTTTCTCGAACATTTTTTAGTTAGAACAATATATTTGAGAATAACTTTAATATTCTATATCTAAAATCTAACTCACCAATTATTTTTAGAAATATACCGATATTTTCTTAGAAAAATAATGTAATTCTCAACCGGTTATAATTACTTATACCCTACACCCATTTGTGGTCAGAGTATAATGAAATTGAGCTGATTTTTGTAATTAAATATATATCCAAGACATCCGAATCGATTTAACGATGCCTGATTGTCCATCTATCGGTCAGTCTGTGTGTACATGTAAACTTTGTAATTAAACTACTGGTCGCATATATGAATACATCATGTTAAAATTTTACTGCAAAAATATACCCTGTAGTACCATTTTCAGTCATAGTCCCCATAAAAATATTGTATAGATTGTTTTCAAATGTGGTTTTATATGTTTTTGAGATAAATGAATGACTTTGCCAAATATAGTCGTTAAAACGGTCAAAATATTTAATCGTTACAAATATTTCAAAAGCGGACGAATATATTTTCAGTTGAAACCAAACTATTTTTTTTTTTTAATTTTTTTTATAAACAGCACAAAAACAACTGACAAAGCGGTAAAAGTATATAACAAATCGATTTTATTTACTGATTAAATTTAAACAACAGATCAGTGAAAACATGTATGTAAGGCTCTCATCTATATAGAGCACAGATGTCATTTTTGAATAATGTGATAACAAATGAAATTTACAAATTTAGAAATCGAAAAGGAATGATATACTGAAAAGCTTGCCAAAAGTCTCATATAAGTTTTGGAATAAATATATCCAAAATTATTAAAAAGAAAAATAAATGTATGCCTACACTCAAACATAATGGTAACGTCTACATACATAAATAATAACCAGAAATCAGAAATTATTGTTCAACATTTTATCTTGAATCATATTTCCTAAATTCGGGCCCCCGAAATCATTTGGAAATATTTAATAATCTATGGGTTTGCGTTTCGGTTTGAATTTGTAGTGTATTTCAAGCGTATCGTTACGTTTTGTTTTTAAATAAAATATACACATTAATACAAAAACGGGTTTCTTGAGTCAAAAAATATAAGTAAATTTAAAATAAATAGTTTATTTTCGAAAATTGATTACAATAATATCCTAAACTATAGCTAACTTTAAAATTTCAATTAATTAATAAATATTAAGCATCCTGTCAGTTGAAGAACCGAACGAAAATGATGGAAACAATAGAGCTCTTTTGGGATATAGGACAAAAGGAGATAAAATATTTATAAATGTTTTAGAAAAAACACTAAAGAATCTACTGTATTAGTCCGTTTATACAAAATGAAATAATAAATGTAATTGGAAAAGAAATTCAACTAAACATATAAATGGAAAAAAGGAAAAGAAATTTCACAAATTTTATTTAAGACAGCCAAAAACCTAGGCCTTGATTTGAATATGTTGAGAGGACAAGAGTATGAAGGTGCCGTAAACAGGTCTGGGCGGCAGAATGGCGTGCAAGCTATAATAAGACAAACATATCCATTGCGCCTCACATAAGTATCCTTAATTTGTGTCTCAATATGGCACAAAAAACTGTAGAAAAAAATACTTTTGCGACCATTTCCGAAATATATAATTATGTTCGAGGGTCATCAAAAAGGACGCGCACTTTATCAAACATATTTCAAGAAAGCAACAATCTGACAAAAGACTGCAGTTGTATTTCGAAACTCGATGGGTTGAACTCCATGGCTGTGTACAATTATTTTACAATTAAATACCACAATTAATTCGAAAACATTGATGACAAGAACAAGTTTTTAAAGAAATACTTTTTAAAAATAGAGGAAATAATGTAAGCGTTGGGTAAAATCACGTAAAAGCAACCAAAATAATGGACATTTTGATTATACCACGTTTTCCAATTGTATTTCAGAAAACATCAATTGAATTTCAGAAAGTATCTATTGTATTTCAGACAGTATCAACTGTATATCTGAAAATATCAAATGTATTTCACAAAACATCAAATGTATTTCACAACCAAAAAGTTGTTTACCCTAAAATACGGAATAGTTATTATTGCTTCTATAGTTATTATTGCAATCAAAGATATTGTTTTATTAACAGATCAACATAAACAAAAAACAAAAATTTTATTTATGCTATTGTAACAACAACAACAATTATAATTAAGATTATTTTTGGTCATATACATACACATGTACAGAGATAAATGTAGATATTTGCAATATGTCTCAAGAATTAAAATCTCTATGTACACAAAATACATAACAAAAAAGGTCAATTAAATGAAGAAATATACATAAGTAGTTATATCATAACAACTAGTATATTCTGGAAATTAAAAAAAAAGGTTAACTTAAAAACAACAGGTATGACAACTGGCACACTGACAAAATTTTAATTCAAAGTTAAAAAAAAATAAAAACATATCACATGACGACTGGCATATTTTCAAAATTTAATGCCGCTTCGTGGAATGTTGTGCTGTGTTGGATTGATCTCGCGCATTCGCCAAGACTTATCTTGCTTTTGGCGTCATCAATTAGCCTTTCTAAATAAATTAGTCTTTGCTCTCCCAAATTCGATGGTGTTACATTTGGTAAAACCATATGAGTCTTTGTATTTTCTTTCACCTTACTCCAGATATTCTCGATCGGATTAAACATTGGGCTATAAGGACATAATCGAAGCATTGTTGCACTTGTTCCCTCAAAAACTGGTTCCAAGCTACTGTGCACAGGAGCGTTGTCGCAAACAATATCTAATTGATTTAAGTTCTTTCTCAAAACATTCCATAACAAGAAGAGTCCGCGCACTCATTCCTTAGCTAGTTCTGCATGAAGGCCCCAATTAGACGTACATATATTTGGCACTTTGAACGTTGGTAATTTTACAACAGCTCTAGTACCTGGTCCTGGTTTCTTCGACAAAAGAGATTGAAATTTGTTTTGTCGATCCAAACAACATGTTTTCCTTGTCATATAAAATTGTTCAATTGTGCTCTTTTGGCTTTGTTGGCATTATTATTAATCGTAGAAGGTTTCTTGTAAAGCATTTTCATAGAAAACATCTTCCCTTCTAAAAATTTTTCAATTGATGACACCGAAATTGTTTTCTTAAAATATGTTAAGATTTTGCTTTTAATTTTTTTAAGTGTATTGGTAAGATTATGCTCAACCCATAAAAAAATTACACTAATTTCGTCCTCAAATAAAAGTTTTGGTTTTTTGCCTCCTTTTTTCTGCATGTATTTTACGCCAGAAGAAACCCAAGTATATGCGGTTTTATAGTTCACTCCTAACGAAGATGTAAGTTTTGCCCAATCTTCGCCCTTAATAGTGTGTTTACATCTAAGCAAAATATACGAGATTTCGAGCACAATCTAACTCATTTCAACTAGATGTTGCATACAAAACAAAATCTAGCTCGTTACAAGATTTTAACGAAATCTCACAAAATCTTGTCAAACTTGGGCACTACCAATTGATACTACCGTGTTTTGTTAATATAATAGCAAAAAATTACAACGCAGGAATAGAAAAATTGACAGATAAAAACAAAACAAATAAATAGAAGTAAACCAAAATTTTAATGTATATTCCGATTGTGTTTTCCTTTTTTGGATGCACAATATAATAATAAAATCTGTTCTTTTTTAGAAATTTTCATATTTCCTGTTATTATAAATATTTTTAGTTTTTTGCGTTTTATTTTAATCAGCTGTTCATTGTTGTGGAAACAAAACCGTACAAAATATCAAAAAAGTTAGATGTAAACGGTATAGATTTTGAATTAGATTTCAACTGAAATCTACTAGATTTTCAATAGATGTAAACGCACTATAATTGAAGCATCGACTATGCTTTCTCTGTCTACTTGAGAGTTTCGAGTATATGATTGTGTTTCCAACAAAATAAAGTCTACATAAAAAGGAAAATATTTTTTAATAGAATTAATGATAATATTGTACTTAATATATTATATTAAAGTTTTTGAAATTAAATAGAAATTAATTTGCACAAAATTGTTTTTGGCGAGTTTTATATCAAAATTTTTACTTTTTCAACATTTTGTTTGATTGCAAGGACAATCTGACAGATGGACAGAAAACTGATATATTTAAAATCTTAGACAAAAAGATTTGCCTTACTGAAATAGATTTATGTATGGAACTTACGTTCAATTGAAACGCGACACATAGGTCAATTTCTTTGCTCATGCTCGTTTGTCATTTTATTGTCGCACACTTCGTGCAATAAATGTCCACAGTGATTTTATTTAACAACAGCGTTCCTATTCATGTGCGTTCGACAAACAACACATAAGTCATTGCATTGCATTTTGTGCAGAGTTCAGAAAAAAACACACACTGAATAAAAAACTCGTACATATATGTAAACAAACATAACTTAGACCAACACACACATATTTTTATTTTCATATCAATTATGTTTGTTTTTAAATTTTCTTCGTTATTTACACGAACATTTTTGTATCACGTACTTTTTGTTTCAATCATACATAAAGCACACATTTTTGAGTGTTGCTTTATTTGAAGTTCATGTTCTGGTAAGTGTACTGAAAAAAAAACAGAACATGTACAATAAACAGGTTCGAGTTCAGTTATATTTTAAGTCGTGTTTAAAATATAACTGAACTCGAACCTGTTTATTGTACATGTTCTGTTTTTTCTTACTACACGAGCCACAACACGACTTAAAATATAACTGAACTCGAACCTGTTTATTGTACATGTTCTGTTTTTTTTCAGTACACGTACCAGAACATGAACTTCAAATAAAGCAACACTCAAATATGTGTGCTTTATGTGTGATTGAAACAAAAAGTACGTGATACAAAAATGTTCGTGTAAATTACGAAATATTAAAACGAACACAGTCATGGTTGTGTTGGGCACCGTAGAAAATTTAGAAACGCACATAATTGATATGAAAATAAAGATATGTGTTGGCTGCTTTTGAACAGAACATTGTGTGTTTCATGTGTGTATTTTCTGAACCTTGATTTTGTGACTTTGAAAAATTTCAAAAAATTAATAAAATAACATGTTTTCCATTTAGTTTATACTACCTTTTTTTATAAATTGCAAATTTTTGGATTTTATGTTGACTCGATATAGTAATATTGTTCTACGTTAATATTTTTTTTTCACAATATTGAAATAAAAACAAGTAAGAAAATTATAATCGGTCTAGACCGACTTTACGGTACCCTATACCATGCGTTAAGAGACCCTATCTCTAAGGCCCAACAAACTGGACATAGAAAATGAGCATAAACCAAAGTTGAGTGGGATTTTTATTAATTTTTTTGGCTGCAGATATGAAAAAGTTCATATCGGATGCTATATCTATATGGGGACTAGGCCCAAAAATGGACCGATCCTGACTATGTTTGGAAAAGTCTCTTGTATTTTGCAAAAATATATGCAAACAAAATTTGAGAAGAATCAGTGCAATATTTTTGTTTTTTGATAGATTTAAGTGAAGATCGGGAAGCAGCTCTATAAGGGGCCTATGACTAAGAGTTGTCCCATAGGGATCATTTTTGGACTACTTATTAATGGATGTATTAAACGCATACAAACCCAATTTGAGTAAGATCTATATGACAATTTGGATCTTATGGCAATTTATGTCGATTTAATAGGGGTCATTTGTATGGGGGCTAGGTCTGAACATGGACCGCTTCTCACGAATTTCAATAGCGTTCATCCTGTGGCCGATAAAAGCTTATATACCAAATTTCATCGAAATATGTTCATATTTGCGACCTGCAGTTTGATTACAAGGCTTACATGGATACACAGACGGACGGACATCGTTAAATCGAATCAGATAGTGATTCTGATTCGATCGGTATAATAAAAGATGGGTCTAGGTCAAATATTTTTGGTAGTTACAAACAGCAGCACAAACTCATTATACCCAAACCACATAGTGGTATAGGGTATAATCATATTAATGTGATTTGTGTAAAAACATATGAATAAAGTCTTGTTGGAAATTTCAAGACATGTTACATATACAGTGTATTATTAAAAAAAAAAAATATGTTTTTGTATGGGGTTCTAACTGTTTATCTGAAATTCAATTGATATTTTTTGAAATTCATTTAATATTTTCTGAAATAAATTTGATGTTTCCTGAAATACATTTGATACTTTCTGAAATACATTTGATACTTTCTGAATACATTTGATGTTTTCTGAAATACATTTGATGTTTTCTGAAATACATTTGATGTTTTCTGAAATACATTTGATACTTGGTACTTTCTGAAATTCAATTGATATTTTCTGAAATTCAATTGATGTTTTCGGAAATACAATTGACTATTTTTGAAAATCAATTGATGTTTTCTGAATACAATTGGAGAAGGTATAGTATGCCAAGTCGTGCTTCGCTACGACTTACAGAGAGTTATTGACATGTACACACATACATATATTTTCATAATCAATTTTTCCTACGATGCTTGTATTGCACAATTAAAAAATTTTATTTTATATAATATTTTTTATTTTTTCATTCGGTGCAAAAATTTTTCGGCTTTCCTTCTCTGGAGCAAGCTACATATAGCTGCCCATAAGAAAAACATGGACTTTCCATATTAAATCCGGCAACACTTAACGATTGGCCTTGAATTTGGAGTATCATTTGGGCGATCACGCCCATTTTCTTATCGACTACCAACATGTCGTCACAGAAAAGAAGACTTCAAGAATGCATTGATCTCATCCGCCGGTGTCGATCGAGGAATCATGGGCAATGTTTGACGAAAATCACCTGGCATTTATATCAATGCACCACCAAAAATTTGTTTACTGCGACGTGCGGTATAATTCTTCCAATCATTTTTTATGGTAAATGTATATTCATCCAATAATTGCCGCTTGCTGCAAAACGTTTGTCATAGCAGAACTTCTTGAGATATTACATGTGGAATGTTCATGTATTTTGATGTATTTTAAATCGATCAGTCATTAAGTATAAACAAACCTGCACATTCAGCTACAAGTTTAATATAGAGTGTGATCTTTGTTCTCCATCCAATAAAGTAGCAGCGATTCCAGACGAAGCAATTGAAAATGCAATTTTTCCTTGCGATCGAATGACTGCCAAAATCGGTGATATCACAAATGTTTCTACTGTGCCACCATCCAAAACATACAATCCACCGATTTTATTTTGTACAGCTTGCATGATGGCATCATAGGCATGTTTTTGATGGTAATTAATTTGGGAACATTCAAATTCACAAATGTTTGCAATTCATTAGGATGATACTGTTGTTCGCATTGCAATTCTCGATCAAATAAATCATGGATTGGACGATTGGGTGAATGCATACCTAATTGCCCTAATGTTTTGTTTGCAATCGCAAGGCACAAATCTTCAATCGAAATCAATGCCTTGCTATACATTTTTAATGAAATCAACAAATCACGATTTCTTGTGTGATAACGCTTTCGAATCAAATAGTTTTCTGCTATAAAATCTTTGTATTCATTCCACAATTCTATTGGATTCGATGAAACACATGTTGATATTATTATGGCATAATGAGTTTCATAATAGACCGAAATCACGGAAAAAACACCGCACTAACAACAACAATTTCCACTACTTTTTTCCACTGTGTTCATATAAAACAATTATGGAAAATACTTACATGGTAAATTCCCAAATTTTTTGTGTGTAAATGCGCTATATATATATTTTAAAATGATAGAATAATTATGCACAAAAATATTGGAATGAATAAAATAAATTCAGCTCACATTTGACATTACGATACATGGTTTGGTAAATTTTTAACTGACAATAAAAAATACCTATATGGAAAATGGCGGCCATTTTGTTGCAATTTGTATGTGAGTATATGGGAAATTTTTCAAAATGTCATATCTCCGGAACCACTGGACCGCTTTCGTTCAACCATCACATAAACTATCTATAGCCCAGCCCCAACGTACCCTGAAATTTTAGTTGAAATCGGTCTACACATTTCCGTAGTTAGTGGTGACATCAAAATATACACTTCTTTTTATATATAGATTTCACAAGAACACAAAGTTTATAAGTCTTATTCATAGATCTTCTGCAAAACTAATAAATAAAACGACTTTAATTGCAGAAACGAATTTACTTGGCCGGCCAATGCCGTCATCAGTATATCCATCAATCCCTATATCAGTTAACTTATCTTCAATTTAACTGTCAGTTTTTCCATCTAGTTGTGCACCATGTCCAACATCTTTAACATCATCAAATTCATCCGGTCCTCAACATTTTATTGAAAAGATACCAACTCAAAAAGGTTCAAAATGAAAAGCACAATTCTTGCGGTGCAGAAATTGCTATAAAAACAAGAAGTGATCCAGTACATCCAATAGATGTAAAACTTGTTCAGACAAACCATCTTTGTGCATTGGTTGCTTTGTGAATAGAATATTAGTTTTTTAATTAAGCTCTTAATCTATATTAATGTATATTTATTTTATTTTAAATTAAAAATATTTAAAAAATATATTTAGTTGTTTAATTAAAAAAAAATATTAATTATGTATACCTAAAACAATTTGGAAAATTTGATTACAATATTAAGGTTGAAATGACGCCTACATTTGTCATTTGAATTGTAACTCGTATTAGAATATCAAAAAGTAAATGACAGCAAAAGTTGTCAAAAAAAATTGACATTTGAATATATTTTGATATCTTTTTCGACTACCCGACTTTTGGTATTTACGGCATCAGCTTATCTCAAAAAACTACGAAGTTACATGTAGCTTGTTTCTGATTGGGCCAAATTGGGTAAAAAAATTTAAACGTGACCGTCCATCCATAAATGATAAATCTCATTCAGGAAGTACAGAGGCAAATAAGTGATATAGTTTTGAGTAACCGACGAGTTAAAGTGCATAAACAAGCTGGTTTAGAGCTTTTCCCTTGCAATCTGGACGAATTTCTTCGCCGATACATAACTGTCGATGGAACATGGCTTCACCGCTATACCCCAGTAATGAAATAACGGTAAAATCAATAGATTTTACCAGGTGCATGTTCCCCAACGAAAAATGACAGTTAAATCGGATAAGGTATAAGGATAAGATTATTGCAATGGTTTGTTGCAATAAATGGAGAATAATACTGAATATTATTGGGTCAATTAAGCGCAGAAATCATGAAAAAAACAGCAAAAATAAAGTCCTCAAGATAATGAATGCTCTATGCGCAGTTTCGGTGGCAAAACTAGTCATGTTGAGGTTAGAATAGTTGCCATATTCGTTCTACTCTTCAGATTTGACTCCCAGAAGCTAAGCTAACAAGGCGAAATTTCTAAGAATATTTACGATGATATATACAAGAAAGGATGCTTATACGAGAATATTTAAATTGAGTTACAAAAAAATAAAATGGCAGGAGGAAATCTGGTACTCGAAGTCGTCGACGAGATGACCCCTTGTTCTGCTGGTTCAAAAACAGTATTGATATTTATACTATATATATTTATACTAGAACCTTGCATTAGCAAACGCTGAATATGAAGTTGATGCTGTTAATGAGCTGGAAATTCCTTTAAGTGCAATTCATATTATTAACGAAGAAGCTGGTATGCGGTGCACAAGTTAATCAAGTCGAATTTTAACCTTTAGAGATATTGAAAATGCTATTGATGTATTTAATGACAAAGATCTCAAAGTTTTCGTGGAATACTGTTTGTCGGATGACAAAGCATCGTTAAAATTCTTTCAGGTTCTCCTAATATTTTATTAACTAAGCCGAAAGATGATCCAATTATGAATGACTTAATTTAACCTGGCATTTTATACTAGAAGCTGTGCCCCAATTTATTGAAAAAAAGTGTGTTGTGATATTGACAAACCAAAGCAAATACTACTCGACTCTTTGTTGGGATAGGTCAAAAGAAGTGTATCCTTAGATTACTGAATACTATTATTAAAGTGGGTACGCTACAAAATATATTTTAAAGGTCCTAATACACAAAATAAATACATATACAAAAATAACTGCAAACATATTCTAAAGTGCAGCCTAAAAAAATACAATATTTTCTGAAAACCGTGTATCATCATTTAAAGTTTTTCGTAATATTAAACTAAATATAAAACTGCTTTAATTTGTAAAAAAAAAACAAAGAGAAAAAAAAACAAAACAAAACAAAACTCTGAAACAACCAAGCAATAGCCAAAACAACAAATAAACATTACAAAGGCATCAGATGACAAAGTAATATTAAAAACCAACACAAAAATATCAAAGCTCTATCTCTCTCTTATAAATTATAAAGAGAAACTAAACATTAAAAGCTTCCGTACTTAACACCACTCAAATATGGGAAATAGAAGAATAAATAAAAAAAATTGCCAGGAAGAAAGTGCATCAACTATGGATATTGATAATATCGCATCAACAACAAACAGTGAAAATAACACCACCTATAATAATATTACTAACAATTCTACAAATAAACGCATAGGAAACGTATTACAAAACACTATTAGTGAACTATTAACTAACTTAGAATCTCCATTAAGAATAATAACAACAATGGACAAACGTTTTGATGAACTAAGTGAAGATCTAACCGAAAAGTTACAATCATTTATACAAAGTATGTTTCATGAGCATGAAGATAGACTTAAATGAGATAGAACTAAGAATTGACCAAACAACGAAAAGAGTTTAGCAAACACGTGTAGAATATAAAAGAGAATTAAATGATGTTAAATAGAAAATTCATGAATAATAGTTTCGGCTAACGCCTTAAGCCTAACAAAGAAATATTTGATTTGAAAAAAGAATTTGATAAACAAATGACCCTGCCATTACACTGTGGAACAAATTCAGGTTAGCAAAAGTTAGGTCGATTCTGAGAGTGAGGGGTGAAAATAGAGGCTAAATTAGAAGACCCGTATCGCGGCGTTTGTTTATGTTAGTTCGAATTTTTTTTTAATCGACCTTCGACCTTTGCAGTCAAATGCCAATTTTCAGCATATTGTTTATATGGTTTTTTTTGGCTATAACTCGTCGACTAATTCATATTTTTTCAATCTGTAAAAGCCAAATTATTGCTAGAGACCTGTGCAACAATTAAAATTTTTAAAAAAATTGATTTAGAAAATTTTTGTGGTGCTTATGAAGCAAAATGTTGGAAAAATTATTTTTTTTTTCATGCTTTTTGAAAATATTTTCCACAAAACTAAGTCTTTTTTGCTTTCTGTTTGATCTATAATATGCTTCTCAGTTTCTTCAATAAATTTCATTTGTAAAGAAAATGTTTTTCATTGGCCAAAATTCAGTAACTTTTGAACTGATCAAAATAATTTAGTAAATCTGGTGGGTAGATATTTAGTTGAACTTGAGTCTGTTTTAATTTTATTAAAATTGATTAAGTATATATATATAAGATTATTAATATATATATAAGATTAATTCTTAATTAATTCTCTACTGAATTATAATATATGAAATTCAATAAATAAATAAATAAATAAAATAAATAACTATCAAATAAAATGTTGTGTGATGCTTGACAACAATATAAAGCAATATTAAACTTTTGCGAGTTACGAATGGCTGGAAGCAGTTTATCGATAACAAAAATATAACAACAGAATCCTAATGATAAACCTTCCAAATTCTTTCTAAATAAGATCGTTGTTTTAGAATATATTGTTCTATTAGACGTTGACATTCAATTTCGAGGAATGGTTGAATGATGGAACTGTAGTCCCTTGTGAATCAAAGTTTTAAAGTGATGGTTGTTATCGTTAGTTCGAAATGACATTTTTAAAGCTCAAGTAGACCAAAAGAGACAAGAAAAATAATGAAAAAAAAAAATTATATTTATTATATATTATGTCCTGTGGTTCCTAAAAGGAGCAAAGGGCCACAACGAATTCTCTCCAATCGGTCTTTTTCGATGCAAGTTTTTTATTTCTTAAGTGATGCGTTGCATTTTACAGAACCAGAAGAACAATTTTGCATGGGAAATTTTAGGTCCTGAGGACATAAGGCTTCTTTTAGCTAATTTCTGCGCTAACGATCATAAGATTGAATGCACAATAGATCCATATAGGTCGCAGTGCCGACCATCGCACTTGATATAAATAAATTTTTTAAAATAATTTGTGCTTAAAAAGCGTGCTGAAATGAGTAATGCGTAGTGCTTAATATTAACATTAACTTCCCAACCTAGACCAAATATAACCTTATTTGTTTTTACATACGAACTTGCATTCCCTAGCCATACCTCTAAATTCTGTTACTCTCCCCTTCGAGTTTCATTCATTCATACCTATGTTACGTTTTAAATTTCTATAAATAAAATTCAAAGTATGTAAATAAATTTACAAACGAGTGAATAAAATTATTGTTTGTTCCATCTAAACACGCGAGTAATTAAATAAAATTTAGTAATCTGCTAAATCATAAAAAAAACTAGTAAGAAAATTGTAGTTGGTCTAGATCGACTATACGACACCATATACCACGCGTTTAGAGACCCTATGTCTTAGGTCCAACTAAGATATAGAAAAAACCCAAGCCAAATTTGAGTGGAACTGTTATTAATTTTTTTTTTTTGCCTTCGGATATGAAAAGTTTGTCTGGGGACTAGGTCGAAAAATGGACCGATCCTGACCATATACAACCAAATTTGAGAAAAATCTGTGAAATATTATTATTTTTAAACTCGTTCTTTTAACTCATACTCTCTGTCTGTCTGTCTGCCTGTCCGCCATGGGGCAACAATAATCTAAAACTTGGCCAATAGTCTTGTTGTGACTATAGATTAATTTTGGGGTAGTAACGCACAGTCACGCATAGTCACGCACAGAGAGAGAGTCACAAAGAGATTAAAACCTCACTGCCCCTCATCCGATAGTCCATAGACTTGTTGTGACCAAAGATTAATTTTAAGATAGTCACGCACTGTCACGCCCAGTGATTTAAACCCCATTTCTCCTCATCCAGTCAATCTGAACTTGGTCCATAGAATTGTTGTCACCAAAGATTAATTTTAAAATGGTCGCACAGTCACGGAGAGATTCAAAACTCATATGCATAAGGAAATAAGGAGTTTTAATAAAAACTTTTGTTTTTATGGGTTAGATTATTTGATAGATTTAAGTCAAGATCTGGAATCAGCTTCTTATGGGGGCTATGACTAAGAATTGTCCTATAGGGTTTATTTTTAAACTACTGAAAATGGATATAGTAAACATACACAAACCCAATTTGACCGAGATCTATCTAATAATTTGGATATTATGGCAATTTACGTCGATAATTTTTATGAGGACTAGGTCTGACCATGAACCGATTTTCACCAATTACAATAGGGTTCATCATATGGCCGAAAAAAGCTTACACACTAAATTTCATACAAGTATATTTATATTTGCGACCTGTAGTTTGATCAAAAGGTTTGAGGATGGACGGACATCGCTAAATGGACTCAGAAAGTGATTCTGAGTCGCTCGGTATAATAAAAGGTGTGTATGTATGTTTAAACTGCACATGTCAAAATATCTTAAGCAATTATTATTATCCCTATATATTAACGAAAATCGCCAATATGAACGAAAAAATATAATCCCTAAAAAATACATTTTTTTAAGTACCATTCCTAGAAAAGTACCTCTTCTCCAAAGGTACCCTTTTTAAAATGATGGTTTTTCTTAAGAATTTCCTTTTCTTAAATGATAATTTTAAATGACATTTTTTAAGCTTAATTTTTTGTAGAAGAAGAAAAGTACCCTTTTTTAAAAAACCATCCTTTTTTAAAGTACCCTTTTTTGAAAGGACATTTTTTAAAAAAAGGATTTTTTTTGATAGTGCCTAAAAAATTTACCTGTTTATAAAATAGGTACCAGTAATTTTTGTTTTAAAGTAAACTTTTTTAAAAGTACTTTTTTTTTTAAAAAAAAGTACCTTTACTATAAATTTAATATTTTTTCTAAAGTAAATTGTTTGAAAAGTACCTATTCTTAAACATGTACTATTTGACAAGTCACTTTTTTAATTTCTTGTTTTTTTTTTCAAAATAATGTGTTTACTTTAAAACAAAAAAATATATAAAAATCTAAAACAATTCATGTTGAAAGACATACAGGCTACATGCCTCGTTGGAACATGCGCAAACGAGAAATGAATCGAATCGAAACCCTACTACAATTAAAAACCCATATTCGTCTATGACAATTTTATGTTGGTATAGCAGTATTTTTAATTTCAATGATTTAATATAATTACATTGTTTTCTAAACTTATATTTAAAAAGAAAAATTGGTTAATTCGGCATGTAAATTATTAACGATTCTGGCACCTACTTCGGCGGCGACTGCAGCACTAAAAGAGCGGACTTGGACCTCTGCATACGTAACTATACAAATGCTACAAATGCTACAAACACAACAACCAACAATAACAATTACAGCTATAACACACAAATTGCAAAATTTTGAATAACATCTTTTTCAAGAGTTTTATACATTTCCATTGAAATCTTGGGACCTATTGAACCAACTATACTGATTTTAAACAGAAACCTGCTCAGGTCGTAAATTAATTATTTTCACTAAAATGAGCAACCCAATCGGACAGACCGACATCTGTGTATATATAAATTCTGCTTGTTATAGTGATCAATAATATATATATTTTATGGGGTCCAGATTTTTTCTTCTAATTATTATAAAGGGGTGTGGAAGGTATAAAAGAGAGCTATGTATATGGGGGATTTCATGTCAAGTGCACCAACTTTTGAAACCGATGTCTTCCAAGGTTAGTCCTATTGGATAGTAGTTTAGACACAATTTTTCAACAAGATCGGTCCAGATCTCTCTGAGTTAGAGGGGGATCAAAATTTGACATTTTGGCCAAACAGGTGTTTTTTCTCATCCATGTAACTTAGTACCTATTGTTCTTAGAAAATTTTCTCCCAAATAGTTTAGATAGATATTTCTTCAATATTTCGGAAAAAAATACTTTAAAAAAAAAAAAAAAATTTTTACATTTTTTTTGCTAAATTAAAGCATTTTACACAAATGCACTATTTTGAATTTTTCAATGTTACACAAATGCACTATTTTGAATTTTTTCCTATTTGTATGTAAAACCTTACAAATAAAACTTATACTGAGAAACTAGACAAATTAACCTTTCCGAAGGTATATAACATACCTAACTAAAATTTTATACCCTCGATACTGTAATACCCAGAATATGTTAACCTCAGGAAAAAAATCGCTTTTTTTCTATAGAAATGTTGAAAAATTATTATTTCTTATTTATTTTTAATAATAATTAAATTAATGTATAATAATAATATTAATAATAAAAAGATACATAATTTATTAAAATTTAATCTTAATTGCATTAGATCCATTTATATCATAACTATTTTTATACTTAATTTATTGTAGCTGATGAAGTATTTAAGTCTTGTAAATTTTTAAATACCCAGTCTTTCATCCAGCTTTTTTGTCGCCTTTATTTACTGCGTTTTTTTGTCAATCCTTTCTTGGCGTTACTAGGTTCAGCTGCTGATTTCGCTGCTGGTTTATTTGTTGTCTTTGGAAAGAAATCGCATTAAATAGAGGCAGAAAACTTTTTCAAATTGAGTCTTCCATCGACAAGCGGTATAAAAGCATGGTATTGAGCGGTGCCATCGATTGTTACCGCAGCATCGAATCTGCTCTTCAGTGTTTTCAATGTTTCCTGATGATCCTCTTTGCTACTAAAAACTATTTTAGTTTCTTTACAAAAACTCTTTGCCCAATGGAATAAAGCAGTCGCATCTAAGATGCGATCTTGATGAGAGCACTGGAGGCTATACTTCGCTGCATTTCTTTTAAAGTTTGCTCCAATACCATCACATGCTCCTTTACCATTAGCAGTAGGATGAAAATGCCACTCAGCTGGCATTCCAAAATCTTTTTCATGGGCCATAAGATTTGCCAAGCTACTTTTGTTTTTAAAATGTTGACGAGCTCCGTCCGAAACGTAGTATACCTTCTTTACTGTAAATTTAGATTTTAGAAATTTTAGTATTCTCTTCTGGTACTCACAAACTGCAACGGTATCATGTTTTAAATCGTCGGATATGATTGCCATACTTTTGTGTTCCAGTTTGTCATCTTTCATGTAGTAAATAACTACTGTGAATATAGTTGCTTGGTCGTTATTGAAGTGGAATGCTTGTATGGCATCCTGAAGAACATATTTATAGTTTTCTGCGAAATCATATGAAATAACGAATTCACCAGACTTCAAATGTATCTTCAAATCCTTGAAGAATGACCATTGCTCTTTGACTAAAAAGTCATGGTTTCTCAAGTTTAGCAATCCTGTACACATTTCTTCCACAAAATCATCCACATTTAAAATGATTGTTTTCAATGTGCATCTGTCAGTCTGAATCCAAGAATCAAATTTGACCTCCTCTATATATTCTCGATCTAAAGAGTTGATTAAATTTTCTTTGATGAATGTGTTTTTCGGGCAATTGGTACATTCGCCTAAGTGGCAAGAAGTTGTTGCATTAGGACACATAGCCAATTTAAGGCAATCGCGGTAATCGTGTAAGTCTTCTGCCGAATCATCTGCTAAATACTTTAAGTTGATTTCCTTCAACATCAGTTTAACATTTTCATGGTAAATTTGGGTTAATTTCGTGAAGCCAGATTGAAATGTTGCAAATAACTGTTTCAGGTTACAGATAACCATTCTCTTCTGTTATGTTATGAAATTATGTTACATACCTTCGGAAAGGTTAATTTGTCTAGTTTCTCAGTATATAAAACTTATGTAAGGTTTTACACACAAATAGGAAAAAATTCAAAATAGTGCATTTGTGAAAAATTTAAAAACCGTTGTCTTGAGTTACAAAACATTTATTTTGATAGATATCCCACTCCCATCCCACTAAGCGACCAAAAAGCTCTTAAAGGAATAATCCTAAGCTTTCTTAAGAAAAAATAAAAAAAAAAAATGCACTTTTTGAAAAAAAGGCAAAAAATGCTTTAATTTAGCAAAAAAAAAGTGTAAAATTTTTTTTTTTAAAGTATTTTTTTCCGAAATATTGAAGAAATATCTATCTAAACTATTTGGGAGAAAATTTTCTAAGAACAATAGGTAATAAGTTACATGGATGAGAAGAAACACCTGTTTGGCCAAAATGTCAAATTTTGATCCCCTCTAACTCAGAGAGATCTGGACCGATCTTATTGAAAAATTGTGTCTAAACTATTATCCAATAGGACTAACCTTGGAAGACATCGGTTTCAAAAGTTGGTGCACTTGACATGAAACCCCCCATATATTAAAACGCAAAAGTCATAACGACAAAATTTGTATTACTTCAAAACACTAAATGTTAACACAACAGTCAAGAATTGTGTATTTTACTTTTACTTGTGTCTACAACATTTTACAATAACTTACCTAAGCCCACAATTTATTATATTGGTTGGCAGAGAGAGTAGCTACGAATTTTCGTCCGTTTATCGGTGTATCCATATAAACCATGTGCATAGACTACAGGTCTAAAATTTGGTAATGCTCACGGACGGTCGCTACCATAATTGTTCTTTATTTTGTAGACAATAATTCGTTTATTATTATCATTAAGTTTTTATTGCCACAAACTTATTTATTACTAGATCAGCATCATAATCACTAAATAAATAAAAAATTTTAGAGAGGAACACAAATCAGTATATTTGAGTAGAAATAATAATGTGTCTTTTTTTATTACACTTAAAAGTTGACCTTTTTGTTTTCGTTAAAACATACAAAAATTTATATTAAAACAAATTAGAATAAAATTCTAATATTGGTTAATATCTATATTCTATACATATATTTCAAATTCACGTATGAGTACTATAGAACACTTCAATAGTATGAGAAATATTCAATCAAATTTGTTAATATAAAGGATGCTACAGTTTTTAAAATTTGACCATATAAGAAATCATATACATGTATGTATGTCTACACAGAAAATCATAAGATATCCGAATTTGTTAGCAAAATTATTGGATTCATTGAGAATCAAAGCAGTTATCAAAATGCATACTAATTGATATATCACATCTCGGATATAAAATGGCTGTTAACTAGTGTTATTTTATTACACTACCTTGAATAAGAAAAACAATGGAATTAAGCCAAACTATTATGATTAATGAAATAATTTAGAAGAAATGTCATGCTCTACAGCAATCGTACTCCATTACCAGGTGATAACAAAGTTTAGATAGTTAACAAAACATTTGTAAAAAGTGCATTGTATATTTTAGGTAGATCTCGTGTGCTTCTAAATTATTCTTACCATTTTGTTAAACAAAGAAACGATCAAGAAGCAAACATGATTTGATGATTTGTATTTTTATTCTTCTGTCTAGTTTAATACAATAGCGTGAAGATAACCGAAAATGGCAACATAAATAAATATTCTTTTATTTTTACACAACATGAAACGCATACATATGTATGACGTGATGTTTGACCATGATAACCACTATCAGTGTAGCCATTTAAGAGGATTTTTCCCCAAAATGTGTATATAAGGATTGAAATCTAACATAACTTAACACACGTTTTTATTCTTTTCTTTTTCGCAGGCATTATTTGAATTTTTTTTAATCAAGTTATCTTTGAAAAACCCCTTTCAATTGTTGTTAGTTTGATTAATATAAGTGATGAAATAGAAGTACGTGCTAAAATTATTAAATATTTTCAACCAAATCCAAGTCGTAATACACCCGGCCAATGCAGGTTTGAAAACATACAATCTCTAAAAAATTCCAGACAGGAACGCTGCAATATATTTACAGGCCAAAAAAGAGCACGGATATGGAAATCATATTTCATATAAAAAATTCTCTTGCTGCATATAGGACGACGAAACGTAAGTAGGACATATTTTGGGCAGCTTTCAGGTTAAAATATTTATAGTGCTAACTAATGCCCAGGCTAATGTTAAAGATAAGTTTTGGACCCAAAAACAGACGACATTTCCAAAAAAGTTACTTATATTCTTAGCAATGTGCATTTGCGGCAAAAGAAGCAATTAATTTACTGCAACGGGATCCTATAAATTCTAAAATTTATATTAAGAAGTGTTTGCAAATAAAACTAATTCTTTTCATAAGCCAGCACAATGTCTCCACATATTTTTGGCCCGATTTTGCATTCTGTGACTACGCTAAGAAAGCTCTTGAGTGATACAAGAACAACAATGTGTTTTTTGTACCAAGTGCAGAAAATCCGCCAAGCCTTCTGGTGGAGCTAGGGACATAACACGAGGTTCAGTGGTTTCCTTATTATTACATTTTATGTATGTTAAGATTTTTTCGATCTTACTCCTTATAACTTCGTTTTAGCACCAAATTTTTGTGGAGATGGATTTTAAAATATTTTTTCCCAATTTGTAGTAATTTGCATTCAATATGTAATATTAATTATTATTATTTTTTTCTTTTGTTATATAATATTATTTTCTTTTACAATGTTTAATATATGCGGAGTTTATATTCACAAAGTTCCATTTACTATTTACGGTAAATTTAATTTAAAACATCCCTGATATTTATTTTAAACATCAATTTTTTAATAAATGTTTAGATCTAATGAATAGCAAAAAATTTTTTTTTTGGAAACGATAGCACGTTCCGAATATAAACCCTCGCTACATATAAGGGGTTTTCCACAATGGTTTAAATATGTCAAACTACACTATTGGATAATTTAAAGTGCAATTGACCACAGTATGAAAGAAACGTAAAAAAAAAATTATAAAAGTTTTTTTAATAAAAAAAAAACTTATACTATCCCGATATTTCTAGATCAGCTTTGTTTACTTTGTAATAAAAAAAACGTGGTTAGTCTTATCTTGCTGGACTGGAGACAAGATCAATGATTGGGGCTATTTTGTGTTGGTCAAAATAAAGTGCAATTTTATATTTTTATGTTTCAAATATTTTATTAAAAATTGAAGGTAAGTTCCTTTAAATTTGAATACGTTCATGATATCTAAATATTTTTTCTTTATCATTAATTCGAAGTACAATACAATAATCTAAAAGTTCCAACAGCTTCAGAAAATAATAAATGAAACCATTATTCAAAGAAGTGGAAGATATATTAGTAAAAATGGTCTCATATACAAGGAATTTGCGCAAAAATGTGAAATTTGGTCAGGAGCAAGAATAATAGTGCAAATGTATGAAAAACGAAACTCAAATGAATATTTTAAGAAACTCTGTTGCAAAAACGCTAGACAGCGTGATGACCATCATTTCACAGTTTTGTTATAACAAAAACAATTTTCTTCATCCAGAGTGATAAAAGATGAATTGAACTTAAGCGTGTCATCCCGAACCATACCTAGAAGGCTAAATGAAGCCAGTTTAAAGAACTTTGCAATGACTGCAAACATTAGAAACCGATTGAACTTCGGCAAAAAAATATATTTACATAACAAAAACATTTTGTGATAAAGTTATCTGGTCAGACGAATCAAAATTTGAACTGAAAAATGAGAAACGTCGATAGCGTGAGTCTCCTCAAAGACTTAAGTCTAAAAATATAACCAACTTTATTTATTTTTTTTTTTGTTAAGCGTGGTTGAGTAATTCTAATGGGAGTGTTTTTCTTCAGAATGTGTAGTAGGTACACTGATCAAAGTCGACTCCAAAATGACTGTGGAGAACTATGCTAACATTCTGAGGGTGATTCCGAACAGAGGGTGATTCCTGAAAATATTATTAAAATCCTGTATTCAAGTATGCCCAACAGAGAGGTCATTAACGATAAGGGAGGAGCAACAAAGAATTAAAATTTTATTTTTTCCAAAAAGAAATTATACTTTTTTTAGTTTGTTGGATTTATGAAAAAAATCCAAGTCTAATATGGTTGTTTTTTTTATATCTTGTATCATATAGTAAATTAAGTATGTAAATGAATTCAGTTAAGTTTTAAACATTCAAATTAAATTATATTAATTTGTCTTCAACGAAAGGATATATAACTTGGGTTGCTCTTTATTTTATCCAAGAGTATACAGTGCGTTCAAAAATGAGAATGTACTGTACATAAAAAACATTTTGTAACCTTTAGTTAAAATTTATAGTTATTAGCATTTCATTTTGTTTCATAAAAATAAATAAAACATTATCAGGCATGTTACAGAAACAAATTCCGATCGAAAGTGGAATTAAAACCGTATTTAGCTTCTTCAGAAAACGTAAACCGACAAATATTATCGACATGAAACCACTTTTAATTTCTTAAGTGGAATTGATATTTTAAGTAGCATAGATACCAAAAAACTATCCAGAACAACTTAAAATTAATAAAAAAAAAAAACTATTGGTTTATTTATTTTAGCAAAATATAGACATTTCAATCTTTAAAATAAATTTTATTACCAATTTAAAAGAAAATGATTTTTAGATGACGAAAAATGCAAAACGTCGTAAACTTATTATTGCCACCTTTTTATTTCATACAAACCACTTTTTGTTTTGTGCAAAATATTTGTTTTTTCTAACAAAATACAACGCTGAAAGCAAAATGGAGAAGCAAAACAAACGAAAAAGAAAAACTACTGAGGAAACATGTAAGTATTAGAAAATTTATATTTAAAATTTTTTAATTTTTTTTATTATTAAAGGGGAAAACATCGCAGTTCGGCACAAGAGAAAATTTTCCTTGAATATATGGAGTGCTATCAGGATATAGCCAGGGGGTTTGTGAAGGGAGATCGGGCTGTTGTGGAGAATCATTGGGAAGATCTGACAGGAAAATTAAATTCTTTTGGCTCACCATCTAAAGATGTTACTGGTTGGAAAAAATCCTGGGACTTGGACATGATAAAAAATCCTGGGACTTGGACATGATAAAGGATCTGATGCATCCCTTAATTGACGTCGACGCAATTTTTCAACGGAATGTTGGTTTCGTTCCTCTATTACTGCAACAATGGATATGCCGGGCATTTTTATATTTTTTATTTATTTATTTTATTTATTTAACACAACACAATCTTAAAACTTCGCTTTATATTCTTTTTCTTTCCAACAATCTGCTGTGTATTTTTCGTTACGTTGCCATATTTAATAAACAAAAATAACTTTTTCATTTTTTTTTTCGATTTATGCAGTTTTTATACCCTATACCACTATGTGGTGTCAAATTTGGTTTACGCTTAGTTTCTATATCTTATTAGTTTTACATAAGAGATGGGGTATCTAAACCATGGTATAGGGTGTCATACAGTCGACCTAGACCGACTATAATTTTCTTACTTGTTTTTTTATTGACTTTTAAAAAGTAAAATTGTTTACAACTAATGTGAAAACCGGTATAATATTTTGGGCTGCCTTTGTTCTTAAAGAACTTCTATAAAATTTTTATTAGGCTAACCTAAAATAAATACAAATAATTTTTTTAACATGTTAAAGCAATTGCACAAATATTGTGTAACTCTCAAGAAGTGTTCTAACTCAGAGCTATTCTCGGCTAATCAGTGTTTTATTGGTTAGCGGGATATGTAACGCTTATTAAAAAGAATTAAAAATATAGTAATAAAAATTTCACAATAAAAGTCAGAATAAGGATCAATAGCAAAATATGGTTTTGAAAATTTAAAAAATGAAATGTCATATGGAGTCACTAACGTAATTATCAGAAGTAAATTTTTTCTTTCTAGAAATTCCTCCTATATTTTCCAACATAAATCTTGTAGGAATGTGCGATTTATTTCTATTTTATAGAATTTCCCTTAAAGACTTGTTAGAAAAATAAATAGTTTGACTCTGAATTTTCATTTATTTATTTTATTTAGACACAATATCCCTACACATAATTACAGTCAGTCAATTCCACTTCCGCGGCAATTTTTAAATCTAAATGCATTTGAAAAATAAACACTATGTATATGACAGTGATTACAAAAAAAAATTTAATATTAAATATTATTTCAAAGTGGATCTATACGAATTGGAATTGCTTTTGGAATTGTATCTAGTGGAGTCGCGCCTAGCAGATTTACGTCTAGTGGAATTGTTCTAGTGGAATTAGGCGGATGCCGTATAAAGTAACCTGAAATATGAAAAATTTTATATATTTCTATTGAAATTATATATTCTATAAATTTAATAAAAATTTATTGGCTTGGAATTTTGTAAATTGATTTTTTTGTGGAATTATAGCGGAAGATTCGCTTTGTGAAATAAAACTTTCTAGCAACTCTGTTCATAATAATTGTATTCTTATCCTTTTATCTACACTTTATAATACACTTACATATTAACGCAAACACAAAATACTTGCACAAGGGCGGCACTTAGTTTATAACTTGGAAATATATTAAATGTATTATGAAAAGGAACTAGTAAGTATAGTTCTAAAAGTCTTATTTTTTCTAAGAGGTGTAATGCTTAAATATTCTTACATTTCAAAATTTAAATATTTTATTTGGAAAACTTTTCACATATATGTGATTCACTTTTACAAAAATTATACATCAGAGAAAATACTTCTACGATATAAATTTATCCAAGAATTCAATTATATTATTATCATTAGTTAAACGGAAATGAATTAAAAACTGCACGGTGTATACCAAGTTGCAATTTGGTTGGTTTAGCGGCTGTGTGGCATATTGTACTTTATACGCTACGAGTATACCAACATGTAAACAAATAAATATTGTAACATGTTGTGGCCAAAAAATGGTTTGGCATTACAATGCAAAATATTTCTTTAAATCGTTTATTTACTGGTAGCATAATGAGGGAAATTCTTACAGCAATCACTAAATCCATTGTGTTTTTAATACATCTGAAACACGCAAATACTCAATAAACGACAAACAGCATTACGAGTTGGCCAATAATGCGGATTTGAAATGGCTGATATTATTAGTACAGTGGATATGTAGAAATAAAATTTGTTCGTCTTCTCTTGTAAGATGCGTACAATCATACCCGTACCCAAGGATGATCCCAAAATCTTTAAGCTTTAGCTTTAATCTAAAATTTGTTTATATGTATGTTATTAAAAACATCAAAAAACCATTTCTCCAGAACTACAAAATATTTTGATACAGAACATTAGCAACATTAAATTTTCCAGAGGTTGTTTGAAAGCAGCAGAAATCGGTCATGGGCGGTTATTGCATAGGAGACATTTTTTATGAATCATCTTTGATTTCAGGAAGTTAAGTTACAAAAATTCTTCTAGGCATTTAAATTGATGTAAAGAATAACAACTATGACTTATTATTTTTCTCGTATTTGGTTTCTATATGTTTATATAATACCATAAATGACCTGAATATATAATTTAATGATCGTACCATTTGTTAACATAATCAGCTGCGATATAAACTGCATTGGTTAGGACTTTCTTGTATGACCCACTGTACTCTGTTATTTCTATTATGTTACCTTTAATTTGTCTAAACATGTTTATACTCTACACCACTCTGTGATAAGGGTATGATGAGTTTGTATTGATGTTTGTAACTATACACAGAAAACAAATTAATTGTGGCTACCGAATTTGTTGATAACCTAATTGCGATAAAGTTGATAACTAAATTTCGAGTTGATTTCGGTTATCATTCTGTTTTCTTAATAGTAAATACTTCATCATAATCCCAAATGGTTATCAATTATCAAATTTCTGTTGATGCAATCGAAAATACAGCTGTTCAAATTTAAAATAATTCGGTTGGTAAATTGTTTTCTATGTGTACAAAAATGTTCATATTATTATTCTTATTGAATAGTAAAATTTCTTGAGTAAATTTAACAATGTATCTCTGTCGGTACATCATTTTGTATTTTCATGTAACAAAATTAAGCATGTTATCAAAGAACGTATTGCATATATAAAGATCTGTAAATCACCAAAACAAAAAAATCTTTTAAATCTTTTGGTGGATTCTGAGAGATGTAAAGACGAGTTTTCTCCGATTGCTGGGGTATATCCCGCGGGGGTAGGGTACGTCACAGAAATTTATAGAGAGTAAAGTTATTAAATTTTTGTCCATGATTATAATTAATTCAGCAGAGAGATCTGGGACAGTGCTCTCTTTAAATACTAGGAAAGAAAGCGAATTAAATCAGGTAGACCTGGAACATGACTACCATAAACATTTGCGAAGATAGTCCAACAGAGAAGCCTGAAACAGCACTCCATATAATA
The DNA here is from genome assembly GCA_963682025.1 of Cordilura impudica. Lineage (NCBI taxonomy): Eukaryota > Metazoa > Arthropoda > Insecta > Diptera > Scathophagidae > Cordilura > Cordilura impudica. Next base: position 105,901,674 of record OY821521.1, read on the forward strand.
TACAATGGAAGACCTGAAACACCACTTCCATAAGCACTTGAGTAGATAATCCAATAGTTAAATCTATTCTTTAATGAAATTTATTAATGTATTCGGCAGCAACCCATACTCCACAACTTCCACTGCCCCCACTGAAATTTTCTCAAACTATAAATAATGGAAATAAAATCTAAGTATTTTTTTTATTTTATTAGTAGATTTTGTATGTCATTTACATAGTAATGATTTTTTATAATTTTTAATAAAAATATAGAGGTAATTTATAAGTTTACATTTTCATGGAGTATTAAGAAACAAATTCTTTTGAGCCATTTAGTATACGAATAACTTCATTTAAATTTAGTATGGATTTACCAAAATATTGTATTCTAAATTCTTTGTATATAGGGCAAACACCGATGAAGTGAAGAGTGTTTTCCGAAGCATCTAAATTGCAAATTGTAGAAATACCAATAGCGTTATTTCTAAAGGACCTTGCATTCAAGTCTAATAAGCCACCTCTAGCCCTTATTATTAAACGGAGTGTACGAGAAGAAAAACTTGAATTATATAATGATGAAATATTGTAATCCAGTTTTGCATATAGATCATGAAACTGTGAACTTGAAGTAGTTTCAATATAATCATTTCGGTTTTTGATTTTTAGTTGGTTTAATATAAGTTTCAGCTATATGCTTAGTGGTGATATTGAATTAACAGGGGTTAATTGTATATTTATTTATTTATTTATTTTATTTTAGTCTATGGAATAAATCCTTACAGACATTAAAATCATAAAATATAATATAAAAAATTTTGCCATATGAAATAACTAATTTTTAAATTTAACGGTTTAAATACAGAATAATGTTACGTTTTACAATATTAATGCTTAGAGAATAATCAAAAAATAGATACAAATCATTAAAGTTAGTACATAATCTTCCTAACAGATCGGCGTTGGCATAGTTGGTACGGAAAGCTGGAACTGAAAGTGGATAAAAGTGACGTGTAGTTCGCTGAGGAACATTAAATGCAATATTGCATAACAAGAATTCTGACGATTCTACTGGCATAAGATAGCATATTTATTGCCGAATTCCAGGAAAAACACCGCAAACAGAAAAGAAGAAATTGTTTTTGAATGGATTCAATATGATCTATGTGGAAATTGTATAAAGGATCCCAAATAATTGAGCCAAATTCAAGTATAGGTCTTACGAGAGATGTATATAACTGTTTGGTGATTTAGGGATCAGTAAATTCCTTGGCCCATCGCTTAATAAAGGACAGTACATCTCTAGCATTATTAACCGTCATATTGATGCGTGAAATGAAACTCAGTTTTGCATCAAATTCAAATTCAGATCCAGAAAGGTATGAATTGCTACCAACAATTGTCCACCCAAGGACTATTTACATTTTTTTCAAATTCACTTCCATTAAGTTTATATTGCACCATGTATAGAAGTTATAAAGGTCCATCTGTAGATATAAGTGATCACTCTTTTCATTGTAAGTGAGGAAGATTTTAACATCATCAGCATACATTAATATATTACAAAATTTAAAAGTGTTCGAGAGATCGTTTATAAATAAGGGAAAAAGAATTGGACCCAGATGGTTGCCTTGCGGAACTTCTGAAATAACATTAATATTTTTAGATGTTTTATTTTTATATTTAACATTCTGCTGTCTATCACATAAGTAAGACTTGATCCATTTTAGACAATTGGGAGTAAACCCCAACAAATTTAATGTTTTTAGAAGAAGATTATGGTTAACTTTATCAAACGCTCTGCTAAAGTCGGTCTATATAACATCAGTTTCTTTACTATTTACAAATCCTCGGTTGACTAAAGTCATATATTGTAAAAGATTAGTTATAGTTGAGCAACCCTTCCGAAAGCCATGCTGAAACGGTGATATTAAAAGTGATACCTTATGGCTCAGGTAGTCTGTGATGAATTTCTCGAAAAGTTTGAGAATTGAACTAAGTTTGGCAATTTCTCTATAGTTTTTTACATATGATTTACAACCGGATTTAAATAACCGAATAATATATGAATTTTCTCCAGCAATTAGGAAGGTAACCATATTTGATGGATGTGTTAAACATGATGGTCAAAGGAACAGATAAACTTTCAGCACAATACTTTAAAAGAAAATTGGGAACACCATGGTTAAATATGGTTTTTAATCTCTTTAATTCACGTGCAACTTTGGCAAGTTCAATAAATGGTAAACGAATTATTTGATTTGAAGCAAGCTCAAAAGGATAACAACTGGAGTTATCATATAATAAGTTGTAGTAAAAAAGTCAGGAAACATGTTACTTATTGCCATATCATCATCAGATTTGTAGATTTGAAATTTCATAAGAGGCGGAAATTCGTGAGATCTTTTAGAATTTACAAAATTATAGAACGATTTTGGATTCAGCTTGAAATTAGTTTTCATTTTATTTATATAACTGTTGTAAAGACTATTATTTAATAAATTGTACTCAAGGAGGGCCAATCTGATTAAAAATTATCCGTTTTGGAATACATTTATCCATATTGCAATAAATGGTTTTATAGAATTTATCAATCATCATATGTGACCTTCTTCTGAGAAAAAAACTCATTTAAAGTTTCTAAAGTTTCTATTTTTGACACAATATTGTGATCAATATTAAAAGGGCTGTTATTATTAATTAACAACAATTCATGCCAATCAGTATTACATATAAAACGATTTATCAAATCATCATTAGATTGCTTAAAACAAAACACTTTTTACACGTTGTTTGTGGACATGAGAAAGAGGAAACGGACATCTTAGTTCAATAGTGGGATGGTGACGGTCTTCTGATTTAGTGATCGGACAGGATCGTATTATTGTGAATTCATTTGGATCATTGACGAGTACTAAATCCAGCAATTTTTCATTGACGTTGTATATACCTTTTGTTTGATACAGGGAAAGGTCAGAAATACCAAATATGGAGAGTCAGTTGGATAATTCCATGATGTAAATTAAAATCGCCAAGTACAAAAACAGAATCCGTTGAGTTTGGAGATTGTACCACATGTTTTATAGCTCGAAGGTGGTTGTCATAAACAGAATGATCAGCGCACGGAGGGATATAAGAGCAGGTTTGTTTATTTTTTAGATTTATTTTTGCAAATAAATTCAGTATCAGAAGAAGAGTCAGACAGAAATAATTCAGATGAAAAACTGCTAGCGACTGCAATAAATACACCTCCCCATTATGATCACCACCTCTGTCTCTCCGATATATTTGATATTTGTTAAAAAGTATTTCCATATTTAGAACATTTTGCTTTAGCCATGTTTCAGTGAATGCAAGAAGGTCCGCCATCCAACGTTTTTTTTTCAACTAGTCCTTATTTCGTGAATGGTAACACTTAGCTCATGTCTGATTTGACAGATAATTAGTTTTATCCTTCCGCTGAACGAATATGGTTGTGTATACGTTTGGACAACGCTGGGAAATATTGCGACATTACTTTGAAAATCATGGTAATGTTGCAGAATGTGTGCGAAAATTGCGTACGGATTTTGGAAGAAGAGAGGCACCTTCAGCTCCGTATGTTCGTTATCTTGTGAAAAAAGTGAAAAAAATCTGGCATCCTCATCGATAACCCAAAGCGTGAAAAGCCAAAAACAGTGCGTACACCCGAGAATATTGCTGCTGTGGCAGAAAGTGTGCGTGAAGAATTGAACATTTCGGAGGCATCATTGCGACGAATTTTGCATAAAGACCTTGGTACGACGCCATACAAAGTCAAATTGGTTCAGGAGTTGACGCCAACTGACCATCCAATGCGTTTTCGCTTCGCTAAGTGGGTCTGCGATCGACTTACAAAAGATGCCGATTTTGCCAAAAAAAATCATCTTTTCGGATTTTGGTCCAGTGGCATAATTGGGCCATTTTCTTCGAAAATGAGCAAGGAGTGGCCGTTACAGTCAATGGCGATCGTTATCGGGCCATGTTGAACGAATTTTTGTTCACAAAAATTGAAGAGGAGGATATTGGCAACATTTGGTTTCAACAGGACGACGCTACATGCCACACAGCCGAAGCTACACTCGATGTTTTGCGCCCTGTTTTTGAAGATCGCATTATCAGCCGCAGAACTGATGTCGTTTGGCCACCTCGGAGCTGCGATTTGACACCGTTGGACTATTATTTGTGGGGTGCCCTCAAAGATAAGTGTTACGCCAACAAGCCAGAGACAATTGACGCTTTAAAGGACAATATTCGTGAAGCCATTGGTGAAATACAGCTGCACACAATCGATAATGTGCTTAAAAATTGGACCGATCGTGTAGGCTACTGCATGGCCAGCCGAGGTAGCCATTTGAATGAAATTATTTTCCATTATTAACCGGAAGGATTGTACTTTCAAATAAAAAAAGAAATTTGAGATAATATTCAGCAGTTTTTTTTTATAGCATTTTCAAAAAAAAAAAAAAGTTATTTGGCGGACCCTTTATTTAAAATCATAGCCCATGAACGTTTTGATAAACGAGGCTGAGTTGATTATCAGTGAATATAGTTAGTTTTTTGAAATGTTATCCACTTGCAACGGAATACGAACAATATTATTTTTTCTTGGGTTATTCTTAATTATATACTCACGTACGAATGTATTATTGAGCCAAAAGCCCTGATCAACAATTTTGTCGTAGAGATCAAAAGACACTGTTAGCTTGAAAGAAGTTATATCTCTCGGTTCAGAATATGTGAACTGACAAATCCGGGGTGAAGTTTAATTTCGATTTTATGTAATTCTCAATATAATCCGTGGATGTATCGAATGCAATACGGGAAATGAAGATCGACTTTCTAGGGGGAATAATATTTAGTTGTATTGTTCCGAGTTGGATGGTTTCATTAGAAGTAGACGGTGTATTCTATGTAAGTTGTTGTTTGTTGAGATCATTTTGATTGGGCGTAGATAAATGTTGATCAGGTCTTTGAGAAATAGCAGATTGTTAAGTTACAGGTTCAGAATAAGATGTCTTAGAACTTGATGGACCAAGCTTTTCACCTTTTTTGAAACCAGGTATCAGTATTGCTCTTTGGAAACTGATAGGGATTTTTTCGTGTAGGAATATTTTGTTAAAGATCGATAACATTTCATTAATAAAAGAAGTAAGAGTATTTTTATAAAATTCATAGCAGATTCCATCTTGACAAGGTGATTTATTATCTTTGAGTGATTTTAAAACGGAAGAAATTTCACACATTTCCATGGAAGAGTCTAGTAAGGCATCAATAAAATATGGCATTCACCAGCTGATAGTCTGGGAATTAACATTCGTTTGAAATAACCTACTAAAATGTTAACGAAAATCCTCGGTATTTAATGAAACTTTTATTGAATATGAACGCGATCCCATAGAGTTCGATAGCTTCCACCATTCACTACTACATTTCACCCTGTTTAATTGATCAATATTTTTATTATACAAATTGATTTTCTTTACACTACATATCCTAAGATAGGAAGCTCTAGATGCAAAATATCTACATTTGTTTACAGTATTGTGATTTTTGCTGTAACGCCTAAGACCTATTAGCATACATTTGCTAGCACGAGCATATTGCGTTTTCAATTTTAGTAACATTAGCTGTCCTTACTTTGTCACAAAGTTGAACAACCAAATCATCAGCCGATTCATTAGACTGAAAATCAACATTACTCGCAATTAGAGATAGATTAATTTTATATTTAGCAGAAAATTTACTATTCCATCGCAGTCTTTGAATTGTATTATTCACTTTAGTATTAACAACACGGAATGATGATTTAATTTTTAAGCAAGTGGCATGTGGTCAGAGTATGACTTGGAAGCAATAAATAAATCTTCAACATATTGTAGAAAGTTAAGCGAACAAATACAATAATCAATAACAGAACTACCCATAACCCCACAGAAGCTGAATTCCCCTAGTGAATCGTTACCAGTTATACCATTAAGTACAATCCCACCGACGTTTTCAATTATATTCATCAAATTTTTGCCTTGCGCATTTAGTTCTTTGTCCTTTGAAAATCTATATTTATTTATACGTGGTAAATCTTACAAAAAATAACCATCTAAAACTTGTTCATTGTAATTCTACACACAGAAATTTGAAGAATCAAGTTCTTGTACAAATTCTTAAAATTTTTCGAATTCATTCTTCCAGTTAGTGCAATTTAAATACCTAGGGATAAAGTTTCCTTCAAATTTGGCACTTAATACCGGATTATTAGGAATGTTTAAAAATTTAAAAGCATAAGTATTTTTAAGATTTTTTCTGAATCCACCACTAGCACGTCCAGCTCTCTCCGTTTTCGTAGCTGCAGTCCAAAGTAAAAAATTATTATTAAAATACGACGAAAACAAGTGCTGTCTGTCAGCTGTGACATGGGAATCAAAAAGAAAAAATACATAAAAATTATTGATATATGTACTAAATTTACTAAATTTTATTGATTTTTCAAGATTTGGAACATTATATGAATCTAAATGGCATAAATTAATTGTTATTGGAAATTAAGAATACCTACATTTTGAACATTATAATCTACAGTGTTTATCATGTCCTTAACGCAAACATCAATCACAAAATTACATTCTGATAAAAGAATTTTTAAATATTCAGCAGCATAAACTTTTACAGGACCACGTATATTTGTTGTTGTCAATAAATATACAAAACTCACCAAGCCTGACTTTAACCGATTCGTTCTTTCTTTAAATATTCTTACCCAACTGTCTCAGGTTATATCGTTTTTTTCATCTTCGGTGTAATTCTTTTGTATGTACACCTCTTGACCCTTTAAATTACCCTTAGCGGCAATGACGTTGAAAGCCTGCGACTCGACTCCAAGCTGAACAAAAACGCTTTTCCAGAAGAAATCATGTGTGTATATTAATTTCGTTTACAATTTCTAAAGGGCTAAGGGCCATTATTACAACGTGCCAATAGCTAAAGTTAGGATGTTATCAGGCAGATTATTAGTTTTTCGTTATTACAACTATACTTTAAGCTAAAAGTGACCGATAAGCTAAAGGGAAGATATTATTGCCTTTTACTTTTAACGTGAGGTTTATGTATTTAATATTGCCACATTTTCTGACCTATGAGGACGAAATTCACATTAATTTAGTTTTGGAAATAAATTTATTTATAGATACTTAAATATATGCTTGTATATTTTTAAAAAGTTTTATTACACATTTACAACAATTATACAACTTATAATAAAGGTTTTGAGTTTTTATTCTATTGTTTTTATTGTTTATTTGCGAACAATTAAAGGAACGTTGCCACTATGTATTGTGATAAATCAATTCATTTGGTCAAAAGTAATCGGCGTTTCCTTTGGTGCTGCCACAATATCAAAAATATTAATTTTATTTTAATGGAAAGTTGTAATAACGAAAAGAAGTTAAAGGTAACTTTTTGTTCACTTTAGCTAAAGTTACCTTTAACTAACATTTACTTTAAAGGCAAGTTGTAATAATGACCCTAAGAGTAGTAATTTCTCGTAGCTATTACATGTATATAATAATTTGAAAGTCATTACTTTTTGCATTAAAATCATGTAAAGGGTTAGGGCTCGACATCATTATTGAATGCAAATGAAAATTATTAGGACGATAAGTTCCAAATTTGACCCATAAGCAGTTTTAGTTTCAATATTATTTTTAAGTTATTGAATAATAGAATCATCACTACTGAGTCAAAATAGTCGTCATTACTTTCCAAAGTTTAAATGATATCGAATATATAATCATCAATATGTTTTTCTTTTTAAGAATTTACTCCGTGGTTAGGAACAAATAAGTTTTTGCTAATGCTTGTAACTTTCAAAAATACTTATGCTAACCCCAAACTTTAATTATAACAATCGACTTTGAAGCTGAGTCGATTTATAGATGACCGCCAATCAATCCGTATGTCTGTACGTTAAGATAAACCGTGTATGCAAACTATAGGGCTGAAGAACGATCGCTATCAAAATTTACAAAAATCAATCGATGGCCGAAACTAATCCCCTTACAACTATGACCTATTGTTTAGGTCTATAGATTTAGAACAAAATTGTTACAATTTTTAATATATTTGGTAGAAAAAAGTTTTTGATAATCTCACTTAAGTTCGGTTTATGACTCGTTGTTATATTCAGTATGGTGGAACCTTAGTTGACAACAAAAGTTGACAACAAAAGAATCGGTTATAACAACGCATTCGTTCTCCGTGTAAAGTTGAAATTTTAGTTAAAACTTTAGTTACATATAAGCAGTAAAGTTTAGTCTAAATAGAATTGAAAAATTTGCATAATGCTTTGTAGACGGTATCGTTTCTGGTAACTGTACCATAAACATAAACTTTTGATATTAACAATAATTCGTGGTAACCACAGATATCAAGAATTACAACCAAATTCAGTTTTTCAAGCTTCCGGAGGAGAAATTTAAAAATTAAAAATTGTCTCTAATTAAGTAAATAAATGTGATAACTTCATGCCTCATATGCTTACAATTTTGTTTCTTAAAATATTTATAACTACTACAATTATATAATCAATAATAACTAAAATTTCACAGACTTTCGCTATTAAACTCAATTAGTTTAAGTGAATGGTTATCATTTTTTTAATACACGGTTATTTGTAGGTATGCGAATCGTTGATGTAAAAATAAATAAAATTTTGATATGAAACTTTTCCAATATGCATTGGCGTGGGTTTAGATATTATTTCTGTATATGTAACTAATAATGTGTTCACAATATGCGGCATAAATTTGCTAAATTTGTAGAAAATACTTCTGTGTTATTAAATATCGGATAATTTTTAAACCTTGTCCTAATATTAATTTCTCTACCAACAACTAGAAATTAGTCGAAAATAAGGCTAAAGTCTGGTTGCACGCACAATACGGATTTGTTTCAAATGCTAAAAATTGATACAACTTGCAATTCCGAGTTCAACTTTATACCCCATGGATCAACGACACTTAAATAAGTTTTCAAAGTTGTATCAATGGTTAGAATTTGAAATTATATATACAATATATATATTGTTCAAATCTGATGATAAGTAATAAAATCATCAATAAAACAATACAAAATTCCCAACGCCCCAAACAAACAAAAATAATAAAAAATGCGCATGTGCCCGCAAACTAGACTTCTCCCGAAAATAATATGGTGTAAAGTATTATATGGTCGGGCTTGACTGACAATAATTTACTTGTTTAAAACTACATTAATGAGTTTAAAACAAACTAACAGTCATCACTTGCATCGAATACAAACGCATCTAACTTTGTTTTTCTTGTATACTTTCGTTTTTTTTTCTTTTGCAATTTCGTAAATTGTATCTTGCAATTAGATCGAAGTTATGACTTTGTTGGTGCAATAAAGAAATCGTTGCATTTCGTGTGCTGCTTTTATAACTATTTGGGCTGCCAGTGTTTTTATGTTCTGTCGTTCTCTAGAATAATCTGAAACACTGTTGTTAGCTTAGTTCTAGTTATTGTGTTGCTGTCGTGGTGAATGTTGGCTGTTGCATCTGGAAAATGCATACAACTAAATGTGATTATATCGGTGTCATTAGGAAAATAATGCACACTTGCAAACAAACAATAGACACATTAACTAAAAATTTATGTTATAGCCAATGCATGATTTTGACTTTGAAAATAAATTAAAAAATAAATAAAATAAATTGAAAATTATGTATATAGTAGCATCTGGTAAAACTAGTTCCAAAAAGCGAAAAAATTCTAATATGGAAATTTTTCAAAAAAGTTAATTTTAGAGTTCTTAGTACATCGAAAGCGTTGTAAAAACGATACCAATAAATTCATTTATAATAAAAGCGTTTACTGCAATTGGTGAAAAATTATAAAAGTTTCCTTTTTATAAAAGGAATTTTTTGAAGAAAGGTACTTTGTTGAAAAAGGACTTTTTAAAATATAGTACTTTTTTAAAAAATGGTTACTTTTTTAAAAAAGGGTAAAGTTAAAAACAGGTACTTTAAAAAAAGTGCTTTTTTAGAATAAGGCACTTTTTTTACAAAGGTGCAGGCATTTTTCCAAAGCAAGTACTTATTTAAAGGAAGGTACTGTTTTTAAGAAAAGGATATTTTGTAATAATGGGACTTTTACATATAGAGGGTACCTTTTAAAAAGCGTAATTTTTGACAAGTTTCTTCTTAAAAAATGTCACTTTTTTAAGAAAATTTATTTTTTTAAAGGGCACTTTTTTAAGAAATGTAATGTTTTTTTAAGAAACTTTTTTAAAAACAGATACTTAAAAAAAAATTTGAAAAAAATTGCAATTTATTAAATAACATACTTTTTTAAAAACAGGAACCTTTTATAAAAAGTTCTTAAGAAAAAAAATGGTACTTTTAAAATCTCTTTTTTAGAACAGATACCTTTCTAAGAAAAGCTACTTTGAAGAAAAGTTACTTTCTAAAAAAATGTACTTTTTGAAAAAATTTACTTCTTTAAAAAGGTAATTTTCTTAAGAAAAGGTTTATATATTTTCTTTCGTCTTGACGGTTTTCTCTATTATATCGGGATAACGATAAAAGAGGTGTGGTAATACTTACGTGCAGTATAAACATACATACACCCTCATGAAACAACTGCAACGACTACAACAATAAAAAAAAAGTGACAAACACATTGCACATTTAAAAGTTTTTTCACATGTTCTTTCCTATCTCATGACCCATTGAACCGATTTGGATAATTTTAAATAGCAACTCCATCAGGATGTTAATTAACAACTTTATGTAAAAAAGTAAAAACCCAGCTTTGTTATTGAGGGTGTGAGTGTTCTAAAAGACAGACGGACAGACGGTCATCGCTAAATAAACTTCTGTTGTTATAAGGATCAAGAAAATATGTAGTTTATGGGGTCTCTGTGCACAGTGGTGTGGAGGGTATAAAAACACCTAAAAGTGATAATTTCGACTGTGTCGAATATTTGATACCCTCCACATGTGTCCATTTATTACCGATACTTAACCTCTAAGTTCTAATACCATTTATATTTATAGTATCTATTAGCCAGTATTTATTATAATTCATAATTTACTGCTTTTTTATAAGGACAATGATGTTTTTTTTATAGAAAGAATTAAATAATACTAGCAGATTCCAGCCCTCGAAACTCGAGCGCAAATTCTAGGAAATTTTATTTTTTCATTAAATACAGACCCTAAAAGTATGCTAATCAATTATAGCCAAGTCACAAATCAACGCAAAATCAACCTCATTTTTATTAAAAATGTGTTTGTAACAAATGTAATAAACAGACACATAGCATTGTATAATTTTATGTATTAGTTAGTAGCAACTTTAAATGCAATTTGTAAATCTGCAAATCGGCTAAAAAGAAATACCTTTCAAATAATATACGTTTGGTCAAAATCGGGGTAAAGCGGTAGAACAAAACATCAGTTGCAAGAAATCGCCTAACCTACTAATATTATAGATTTTAAAAACTGCACTATTTTTCTATTATTCGATTAGAAAACTGCAAAGACCCCTAAGTTCTTCATAAGAGGACAAAGATAAGCACTAGAGTTCAAGTAAGGTCTTATAAAATTAAAACAAACCGGGTGTCCGATTTTTTTTACTAGAAATCAAATATTACACAACTTATCCAAAAAATTTGTATTTCAATTTTAGTGCCATTTCTAAGGTTTATAGCATAATACATACATCTCTTTGGGAAAATTTATATTATGTTTAAAGCCATTTTTAAAAATTAAAAATAGGTTGATAAAATCCAATTCACGCATTCTCCATTAAATAATTAAACGTGAACAACTATTTTTTAATAGTTTGTTAGATTTGACGTCATTTTTCAGACATATTGCAATTAATACTGTAATATGCAAATTTTAATTTTGTTTCAATGGTGCGTGGTAGAGCAGAAGAAAGCATATAGCATAAGGGTCCGCCGTCTAACGTTTTTTTTTTCAACTAGTGCTTATTTCGTGAATGGTAACACATAGCTCATGTCTGATTCGACAGGTAATTGGTTTTGTCCTTCCGCTGAACGAATATGGTTGATATATGCTTGAACAACGCTGGGAAATATTGCGACATTACTTTGAAAATCATGGTATTGTTGCAGAATGTGTGCGAAAATTGCGTACGGATTTTTGGAAGAAGAGAAGCACCGTCAGCTCCGTATGTTCGTTATCTTGTGAAAAAAGTGAAAAAAATCTGGCATCCTCATCGATAAACCAAAGCGTGAAAAGTCAAAAACAGTGCGTACACCAGAGAATATTGCTGCTGTGGCAGAAAGTGTGCGTGAAGAAGTGAACATTTCGGAGGCATCATTGAGACGAATTTTGCATAAAGGCATTGGTATGACGCCATACAAAGTGCAATTGGTTCAGGAGTTGAAGCCAACTGGTTTTGTCCTTCCGCTGAACGAATATGGTTGGTATATGCTTGAACAACGCTGGGAAATATTGCGACATTACTTTGAAAATCATGGTATTGTTGCAGAATGTGTGCGAAAATTACGTACGGATTTTGGAAGAAGAGAAGCACCGTCAGCTCCGTATGTTCGTTATCTTGTGAAAAAAGTGAAAAAAATCTGGCATCCTCATCGATAAACCAAAGCGTGAAAAGTCAAAAACAGTGCGTACACCAGAGAATATTGCTGCTGTGGCAGAAAGTGTGCGTGAAGAAGTGAACATTTCGGAGGCATCATTGAGACGAATTTTGCATAAAGACATTGGTATGACGCCATACAAAGTCCAATTGGTTCAGGAGTTGAAGCCAACTGACCATCCAATGCGTTTTCGCTTCGCTAAGTGGGCCTGCGATCGACTTACAGAAGATGCCGATTTTGCCAAAAAAAAATCATCTTTTCAGATGAAGCTCATTTTGATCTTGGCGGGTATGTAAACAAGCAAAATTGTCGCATTTGGTTCACAGAAAACCCGCACGCATACATTGAAAAGCCGATACACCCAAAACGAGTCACTGTTTGGTGCGGATTTTGATCCAGAGGCATAATTGGGCCATTTTCTTCGAAAATGAGCAAGGAGTGGCCGTTACAGTCAATGGCGATCGTTATCGGGCCATGTTGAACGAATTTTTGTTCACAAAAATTGAAGAGGAGGATATTGGCAACATTTGGTTTCAACAGGACGACGCTACATGCCACACAGCCGAAGCTACACTCGATGTTTTGCGCCCTGTTTTTGAAGATCGCATTATCAGCCGCAGAGCTGATGTCGTTTGGCCACCTCGGAGCTGCGATTTGACACCGTTGGACTATTATTTGTGGGGTGCCCTCAAAGATAAGTGTTACGCCAACAAGCCAGAGACAATTGACGCTTTAAAGGACAATATTCGTGAAGATATTGGTGAAATACAGCTGCACACAATCGATAATGTGCTTAAAAATTGGACATCGTGTAGGCTACTGCATGGCCAGCCGAGGCAGCCATTTGAATGAAATTATTTTCCATTATTAACCGGAAGGATTGTACTTTCAAATAAAAAAAGAAATTTGAGATAATATTCAGTAGTTTTTTTTTATAGCATTTTCAAAAAACAAAGTTATTTGGCGGACCCTTTATTTCAAAAATTCATAACTACACTATATTCTTAATCGGACCGGTTTCTGGCATTGTGATGATTGTTATGTTATAATTGAATAGATTGTTTCTATATGAAATTTTTCTACTTAGGGCGGCCGTGAGGTTTGAACCTGCGTCGATCTCACATACAGTCGTACCTACGCCTTTACGTCAGCGCTTTCACACTCTCACATAAAGTCGGGGCTACGAGCAGTGTGGTTAAGAATTAGATTTCATAGCATACAGCTTTTACTTCGTACTATTTTTTTTGTTAACTTCTCTTAAGCTTTGACAGATTTGCGGTGATTTATACATAGGAAAAATATTAGGTTTTGACAAAAATTAAAGAATAACCTTTAAACTTTTTTTAATAGGAAATATATATAAAGTGCTTTATCTTTCAAATCTCAGATTAAAAAAAAAGTATTTATCAAAAGATGATAAATTGTATACTAAAAATTTTTAGTTAGGTAAATTGGAAATGTCTTCAAACTTGTAATAAGGAAATTTTTTTATAAGTTCAATTTTAGAGTTCTTATATGTAAAGTGCATCTAAAAATAGTTATTTTATTTATTTTTTTATTACCTAACAAGGTATTTTTTAAGAAAATTTACTATTTTATTATTACATTTCTTTCAAATTTGATATTTTGTATTTATTTCGTGATAACGTTAGCCATACATATACACTCCTGAAGCAAATGCTACAACTACAACTACCACAAAAACAACAATTACAGGAATCATATACAAAATATATAATTTAGAATAACAACCATAACAATTACAACACAGAAAATTGATATTTTTTTAAAGAGCTTTTTACATTCTCATTGAAAGCTTGGCACCTATTGAATAGACAAACGGTTATCGCTATATCAACTTCGCTTGTTATAAGGATCAAGAATATAACATATACTTTATAGGTTCCAAATTTTTACCCTAATCTTATATACAGTATACCCTCTGCATAGTAGTTTGAAGGGTATATAAATTAAAAAGTTAGCACAATCTAATTTCTAAGCGCGTTAACATAATTCGTTTGTTTCGTAAGTTTATATATTTTATTTTTGAGTTTTTCTTGATCGTTAGTGATATATAATTTTATTCACGTGCTAGTGCATGGCCATGAGTAGAAACGATATTGCTTGTCCGCACTCTTTTGTTATCCGAACTTTTTTATACTATAAGTGAGCGTGATAGTGTGATAAATTTTAATCACGCCCCTATCTCTACAATATAACTATTTTCCATTTTCTATCTTACTGTCGTATGCAATTTTAAGTTGTTCAGCGTTTATGATATCAAATTTTCAATAATTTTTAAGCTAATGACTACAAAATCTCAAAGAACAACGTTTAGTTTCATTATCATTATTTTGTGTAATCAAAATTTGGAAATGGTTTTTGTTCTTTGTATTACGTTAATTTATTTCGAAGATATAAAAAATTTATAGTCCCGCATCCGTACTAGTTATCAGTCTTCTTTTCCGGTAATAGAAGGAAACAGGAACAAATATGGTACTCATCTACCATTTCATTGTTTAACCCTTTATATATTATTGTAGTTGTATATCTCGCACAAAAGTGGGAGAATGGAAACAATTGCTCCAGCCCTATGACATCTCCATGTTAAATTCTACTCGTACTAGTTGAATGGTTTTGTAGGAACTACTATAAAACTGGTTCTGTACTAGTATTCTGTCCTACTGGTTATGTATAATATTATTTATTGAAATAAAGATGAAGTTAAAATCATATGACTGATTAGTCGATTTAATTAGGAAATATCTGATCAGAATCCTTGCATAAATGAAACTTATTATCATCAGTGATGACCCGTTCTTCAATGTCGAAATTCCTAGAAACGACTACTGGCACGCACTTGAAAACGAAAGCGTTATCGAGATCCCTTACATAAAAACCAAGTTCGAGTCGGGAATGTAGTTTTTATACCCTCCACTCCAATGTGCAGAGGGTTTATATAAGTTTGTCATTCCGTTTGTAATAATTAGAAAAAAAAATCTGGACCCCATAATATATATATATATTTGTGATCCCTATAACAAGCGGAGTTGATATAGCGATGTCTGTCTGTCCGTCTGTCCGTCTGTAGAAATCACGATGACGGCTTCAATCGGATAGATAGGGTGCTCGTTGGTATAAAAGATGATTCACTTACATCCCGAGAAGTTTGCTGTTTAAAATCGTCCAAATCGGTTAATCTGGTCCCGAGAATTGAGCGAAGAAGTAAAAAAGTCCTGAGAAAATATGATTTGAATATGTGTTCTTGTCACTGTAACGCCCTCAATAGGACAGCTAGGGCGCTCGTTTTTAGTCAGAATGATTCACTAACATCATGAGAAGGTTTCTGTTTTTTAAATCATGACAATAGGTTTCGTAGGTTTCGTAGGTGTCATAGCTGTGCATGTTGTTTTTGTGGTCGTTGTGTTAATAATATAAAAATTCATCAATATCAATATATTTTGGTGTAATATTTGAGTTAACTAATTAATAAAAGAAACTATAAAATCACAAAATATTACAATAATAATACAATATTAAAATAAATCGGTATTTTATTTTATTTATACAAAATTCTGGAATTTTTAGAGTTGCAAAAATAGTATGGTTTTAAGGGTTGTATTTTTAGTACATGTATAAACTCTGCATACTTGCATTCAAAAGTAGTAGGTAAACCATAAAATATTTACCCTGTAAAAAAATTGGTGTTTAAAAAAATACTATTTTTTGTCAGATGTTAATTACAATAAATTTTTAAAATTTGTTATTTAATGTCGGGACGGAGGCAAACGCCATTCCCAAAAATTTTACGCATGAGTTACCCATATTAAGAATAACCGCGGAGCTCAGCTCAATCAATCTGCAATGATCGAGCCTTGCCGTGGGCAACATGCATTCATGCTTTTCTTAACACAAACGATATTGCCAACCACCAAAAATTTTAGGCACGATCTATTCACATTATGAATAGTCGCGGAGCTCAACTCAATCATAGTGCAATGATCAAGCTTCGCTCTGGGAAACATATATTCATGCTTTTCTTAGCACAAACCGAACTTCTTATGGCACATTAAAAATAAACTAATTGAGAAGTACAATTCATCATTACGCTGTATTATAATACTATTTTCTTATTTTACTGGTAGCTAGGAAACAAAGTAATCGTATCATTGTGAACGAAATAGAATTGAAATTGTGTGCAGATTTGTTTTACTTACTGTTTCTACAGATAGTGAATAAAATCCCAGTAAGCATTTTATGCAATAAATGATCATGTAGAGTCTTTTTGACTCATATGTGCTATTAAAACAGTAATAAATGCGCTCTTTTGCTGATCACAAAATATTATTTTGTTGGGAGGAAATATTACCTTACCCGCGAATCATCTTAAGAGTCCTTTTTATCCGCTTTTCTGATCAGTTTCGACACATTTTTGAGTCATATTTAATGTCATTTTTCTATAAATCACTTTTTAAGAGTAAGCAAAAATCATTTTCTAGCCTTTTTCTAATAGCGCATGTTTTTAATCATCAAAAGTGCTCGAAGAAGACACAGTAATTTAATTTTTGTTAAAACAATCTTCGAAATGATGACTGGGATATCGTATATTTTTGTTAACACACATACATATGCATAGCAGCACCAGCAAGCCGACTTCTAAGCGGCTTCTTATATGTATACAGCCGAACAAAAACGAAAATACTCACCAAAGAGTAAATTAAGCAACAATTTCAATCAGTCTTATCAGTGTTGCCATTTTATCATTTTAGTTGCTAGATTTAGCAACTTTTTTGTCGTTTAGGATCCAAAATTTATGAAAAGATGCTAGATTCTGACTAAGCATCTTTTATTAATAAAAAGTTGTTTTTAGCATCTTTTTTTTATATTATTTTTGAATATATAATCTTAATTTTAATGGTATTGATATGTTTTAATTCCTCAAAGTGTAATACGAGAAATTTATGTACTAATCTTTTCACCACTCTGCTCGTTTCTTTCAACAAATATGATAAAACAGTTTGAAATAGAAGAATGTAAAGCAACAACAGTTTTTAATGAATTAAAAAGTCGATTGCCAAAAAATATAAATGCATTAAAAAAATGCCAAAATTTTCAATACAAAACAAATTAGACCGGGTAAAAAACCGATACCAATATATTAGAAGAGTTTAAATTTAGATCTTCTGCAACAGAAAAAATTCAAATCCAATTGAGTTATATCACAGAACAATATTGGGATACAGCACTGGATACAACCTCTTTATGGATTGAAGTTAACAAAAATTCTAAATGCAAAAGTCCACTTAAACAGTTATCCATCTTTGTATTGTCTTTATTAGTTTTGTCTTTCTGAAAAGCCGGAGTTGAACGTTCGTTTAGTTTAATGACTTTAGTTAAAAGCAAACTTTGCAACAGAATAAAATCCGAGTTGTTATGTTTTGTAATACGTATAAAATGAACGCTGTCGTTGATAAAAGTCGATCGTCAGAAAAATATCAGAGCCAAGAAGAACTTGAAGATGAAGACATCACAGAAATATTAGTTTCCATAAACCAATTATGGTAATATACACGTATTTTTTGATTTTGTAAATTCTGTAATATTTGAAATTAAAAAAAAATCTCTCTAAAATTAAAAATATTTAATTTAAAATTAAATAAAGCTCAATTTAATATTTAAAAAAATTACAGATGAAATTCAAAATTATTTTATTTAAAATTTAAAAAATATAAATCGAAACTTATGTTTTATATTCATTGTTCCATTTAAAAACAAAAGAATTTATTAATAAGTACTTAATTTTTCAATCAAAGGTAATGAAATTAAAAAAAAAATTAGCATCTTTTATTTCGACTCCAGTACGTTTTAGCATCTTTTTTTTTGCAATTTAGCATCTTTTCAATTTCAAATTATGGCAACACTGAATCTTGTCGAAGCTTTTGAACAAAGCAAGTCTATGTCGCGTTGTCTTGTGAAATTTTTACGTTGTTTTTTAATAGGTACTCGTGATGCCAGGAGATTTTTTCAGAAATCTCTACGCTTATGAAAAAAATTCCCTTTTTTCCGTACACCCACTTTTTTCCCCTACACTACTTTTTTTTAAATTTATTTTATATATAAAAAACGGACAGATATTATAAAAAAATTATTTTTACAATTCTGTATAATTCATCTTTTTGATATGGCTAGATGTGTACTTAAAATTTACACAATTAATTAAAATGGCTTGCAAATGAGATGTTATAACTCAAACAGAATATTTGTTCTTGGATTTAAAAGATTTTTTATAACAGTGGTTATAAGCATGTACACTTAGATCTGATTTATCGCATTTTAATATATTTTCACAAGCCTTGTATCTGCATTTATAGTCATCACCTTTGACCTGTTCCAGCCATCCATTAGCTTCTCGTCTCTCAACTAAATGAAGCAAAATTTTTATTTTCTGTATTTCTTTGATGTGTTTTCAGCATCATCGACAAATCGGATATTTTTCTAAAATTAATTATGTTTCTAAAATTAATTATGTTCCAATTTATAATATTTTAATGTAATGCACAAAAAAGTGTTATATACTTGTCATTGTTATTAAAGAATCCACATATTTACTTCCTTCATATCATAGAGTTATTACCAGACTTAAAAAAGACTAAAGTTTAAAAATAAAAAAAATTATGCGATATTTAACAAATACATTCAAAATAGTTTTGACTGAAATTTTTGGCAGTTTTAGTTTTGCCTTATATCAGTAAAATGTTCAGATACTAACTAAAAAAAAACAATTTGTTAAATAATTTCATCTTAATTATCTTAATTAATTTAAAGACACAAAGATAGGTTTAATACAATAAAAACAAGTAAGAGTTGAAAGTTGATCTATGCGGACTCATAAATGTGCCCTATACTAATAGTTCTGGAAAATTGAAAAGGATTGTAAAAAATAAAATGCATCTTTATATTAAAAAATTTAAATTAAAAAGAAAATTACAAAATAAACCATTTACCTGGTCATTGTGCCAATTTATGACCTAAAATAAGTAGACACCTCTATAAAATGCTGAAAATTCAGAGCATTTGTTGTAATAATTCAGTAATAGGTTTATCAAAGTGTTTACATATTCAAATATTTTATATACATTTCTTACAAATAGTGCAAGAAGTCCAGATATTAATGTAAACGTAAAACCCAGGTGGAGGGTATCAAAGATTCGGCATAGCCGAATTTAACACTCTCACTTGTTTTTAATTAATTTATTGTAGCTGATGAAGTATTTAAGTTTTGTAAATTTTTGAATTCCCAGTCTTTCATCCAGCTTATTAATAGCCTTTATTTGCTGCTTTTTTGCCAATCTTTTCTTGGCGTTACTAGGTTCAGCTGTTGATTAACTGATTCGAAAGAAGATTTACACGATTACCTTGAATTGACTATGTGTCCTAACGCAACAATTTCTTTAACCAACTCTTTTGATCGCGAATATATAGAGGGGGTCAAATTTGAATCTTGGATACAGAGTGACACTAATAAAAAAAAAATTTTTTCAAATTAGTGCATATGCTAAAAATTGAAAAACCGTTGTTTTGAGTTACAAAACATTTTTTGGATAGATATCCCACTCGCATCCCACTAAGCGACCAAAAAGAAACCTAAGCTTTTTTTGGGCAAAGAAAAGGGGGGCTTTTTTGAAAAAAAAGACAAAAAATTTTTTGATTTTGCAAAAAAATTTATAAAAATTTTTTTTATTTTTTTAAATTTTTTTTCCGAAATATTGAAGAAATGGCTATCCAAACTATCTCAGAGAGTTCTTGACCGATCTTGTTGAAAAATTGTGTCTTAACTACTACCCAATAGGACTAACCTTGGTGCAAATTTCATCCCAGTCGGACGACATCGGTTTCGAAAGTTGGGTCACTTGACATGAAACGCCCCATATGTATATTAAAATTTTTTATTTAAAAAAATCACAGAAGCCTTATATGAAAGATGAAAATGTAAGATTCAGAAATTGCAGAAAGTTACGTTCATTTTATCTCAGATGCATACATACAAAAATATAAAAAGAATTAAACATTATATATTCATATATATAAATTAAACATTAAAAAGTGTAAGATGAACGAATGTACACTATTTTTTTTTTTTTTAATAAGCCAGCTTTAGAATTTATCAAATTTAGTAAGATAAAACAACTTCCGAAAAGCTTAGAGTACATATAAAAAATCTTTCGAATATGAATTGGTGAAGATGTATTCTAGTACCAAATATTATGTTGTTAGCTTATTATTATTTTTTTTTAATATTTCTATAGGTTTTGTAATGAAATTTCCAGATGCTAACGAAATAGAAGTATTTAAATGACAGGAGACGGACAGAAAATACATCTTCTGCTACAAAGTATTGAAAGTTGCTGAATAGTGCACCTTGTAAACATGGTAAAATTACTTAATCATATTTAATATTTAGCATAAAAGTAAATTTCCTTTGTAAATGTTTTCTAGGAATCTAAATTTGACAGTGTTAAATTATTCTGACGGATATAAACAACGCAAAAATTTCAATTGTGGGTTCTAAAAAGTTGACTACAATAATTGAAAAAACGTCTGCAGAATTAAATTCAAAATTCAATATCGGCGTAAACATTTAAATATAATTTTTTTTTTTTATTAATTTCAACCCAAATATTGATTATATTTTATTATTAATATAAGATCTTTTAAAAATTATTTTTAATTCTATCAAAGAGTAACAATTAAAAAAAAAATACAGTGATGATTGAAATTTTCACACATTGAATCAAATTTACCTAAAAGTACGCTCTTTCGATTGGCGATCTAAGTTTTTGTATATATCTTACAGTTTCTGAGATATTAAATATAAGTAGGTTCTAACTACACGTTTTTGGTTTGAGATTGAGTTAACAAGATTCTAACGGACTGAAACTTGTTAACCGAGAAAGTCTGTATTATTTTGCAGATGGACCCATGTGGAAAATTTAATTGCAAATAGAACCATGTTGCTCAAATGCAAAATTTTATATTAAACAAATGGAACCAACTGTAATGTGAAATATGTGTTTTAAGTCACGTGGCTATGTCATTATTGAAAGCTTTATTAGTTTGGAAGCGGCAGTTATTGGGAAAATACATGTAAGAAAATTGGAATGGATGAACCAAATGTTGCATCAACCTATGAAAAACGGGGTAACGGGCAACAAACCGAAAATGTTGGTGGCAAAATGTACGACAAAAAATACCTGGCTGTGGAAGCTTATACAAGTTCTCGAGGAAAAGAAGTAGCAAGAAAAGAAATTTTGAATAAAAACAACTGCTTACGAACTGCAAATTCCACTTTCAAATAGTTGTTACACCGGTGGAGCGTGAGAAACTATTTAAGGATTTCTAAGGAAAGTCAAGTTATATTTTCAAATGAACTAAGAGAAATTAAAGTGTTCGGAAAAGCAGTAAATCGGGAAATTCGCGACGAAACTACTCCTTTAACCACTTTGTAAATTGTCTGGAAACATGATTCGGGTTTGTAAGCCATTTTGTCTTGGAACTTTTGCCATTTCGCAAAAACCAGTTTAAAGCGCACACAAAAAGAAAAATAATGGTGCGATAAGGGGTTTAAATCCATAAAGCGAATTCCTAAAGACAAGATTTCTGAACTTAAAACACATATTACATCATTCCAAAGAATAGAATCCCATCATTGCCGTGCCAAACCCAAATCTGGCAGGTGGGAAAATGCGAAGCATATTCTGTAGCTAAGAAAGGAAATAATTTTATCAATGAAATGAAAAAAGATACTAAAACAAATGATGAAAGATAAAGCTTCAGGTACTCCAATATTAACTTTTGATCTTGAAAATGTGTTATCCTGCCCGCAACGTTTACAATTTAACGGCATACTTGTCAACAACAAAAAAAAAAAAAACGTACACCGTGCTTTGTGAATAGAGTATACTGGTGGAAGAAGTGGAAACGATATTGTATCAGCCTTAAAAAACATGGAGCGATACATGTATTCCTCAAAACAAAAATTCAATTATGGCCCTAGCAATGCAGTATTTTATGAACACTCATCCCGATGTTGAAAGCATTACAATTAAATACTCATTACCGGAACACTCAGCATTGCAAGTAGTTGATAATGCTCCTAGCCAGATTAAAAAACACCTTTCGGTCAATGAATACTTTTCACCAATGCTGAAAAATGTAAACACCAGAAAACCATTTGTTAACATACAGATGCAACCGTTTGATTTTAAGGATTTTTTAAAATATTCAAAAATTTGCTTGCAAAATGTACCATTTTCCACATACAAAATGTTCATATTCATGCAAATACAGTATGAATTGGATACTCGTTATATTATGAAATACTGAACATAGCCAGTGCAGTGATAAGGAAAAAGAAAGGAGAAAAGCAGGAAGTTCCAATACTGCAGGACATTGAGACTGTTACTTTAAAGATGGGTGGAATATCCGAAGAAAAATCAAAATACCTCACGTCTATATTTAAATACACGAGCTCTGCTGACCAAGCATATCATAAAGTCATCCTTTCATCCTCCAATTGGGTAGGCATTGTAACTAACGATTTTTATAAATTTTAACTATATCAATAAACTTTCTTTTTCTTGTTTTTTTGAGATGTCGAAACCGCAGAATAATCCTGTCATTTCATATCTGAGATACTCGATTTTAAGTTCCTTTTATGACAATATATATTAACTTTACTCACTAAAAATATAATATTTATCTATTCTAAAATGTGACTAAGACTATTATATATGCAAGCTATTTATTTTAAATACCATTCTAAAAAATACAAAATAAAATCATAAAATGTATTTTAAAAAAATAATAGGTTGCCATTATTTCATTTTCCTTATATTTATTACTTCTTTTAACTTTCTGAATTTGAATTTTCCAAATAAGACACGGATTTATCTGCAAAAAATTATTTCTTACCGTCACATAAAGTTCTATTAGGTAGTTAGAACCATATTAACTTACATCCATGTGCCCCATCGTTTCAGGACTAAATTCAAAAACTGTTTTTAAGTTAAGTGGAAACGGACTAAGTAAAGCGATAAACAATATTCAACTCTAGTTCCCTCAAAAGTAGTGTTGGTGCAAATAGAACTTTCTCGCTCTGGGTCGCGATTTCTCAACATAATATGAATACCATTTTCAAAAAATAAGCCATATTACGTATGTATATCATAATGTAGTATTTTAATTTAGTATTTAGGTTTTTATATAAAAAAAAAAAAAAACACTGATACAGGTGTTACTTTAAACAAATCCACAAACATTAACAACAATGCAGCATGTATCTATACAAAAATGACACGTGCTACTTAGCAACATTTAGCGAAACATTTTGCAATGCTATATACGAAAACACCAATTGATTTGTTACCGGAAGTACATTTCCCGCCATAAAATCTACAGTGTGTAATTCATGAAAAAGCAAACAAATGTTGCTACTAAATGTTGCCATTATTTACAACTGTTGCGTGCTTATACGAGTATGATATAGTGATGTGTGTAAAAAGTGCATACGTAATGCATTATGCATCCAAGCAAACACACAAGTATCGGTCGAAGTCAACATAAATATCAACAACAATTTACTCTACTCTCAGCCAAAAGTGCCAACTAGTCACAAATAAAAAGCGTTCAAATTTGTTTAATAAAAATATTTTCATACTTCGTTATTAACTGTTCTTTTATTAACTTATTGATACAATATTTTGAAATGAAACTACTTTTATTATTTATTGTTATACTCATTTATTATACTCCTTTTTGGTTTATAATATTTCCAAATATCAAATCTGATTTTGATGATAATTTAGACATAAGCTTAATATCAAAGGCCAGAATCCCGAGATGTTACACCCATTTAACATTCCTAGTCCATCATTGAACATAGCTTCTAGCATATATAATTGAAAATATTTTTATGCCAGCATGGCTCAACTAACTACAGTGTTTTAACTTAGCACGCTAAAGCTCGGTGGTAGATACGCCATATGATAGTCAATTGAATATGGAAGTGATATGAATTTTTTTTAATGGTCCAGTTCAATACTGTTGCCGCTACCGAGATGTTTTGTATATTTTCTTTTAAAAAAATATTTTTATTGATTTTGGTGATACCGCAAAATCAACGTTTTTCCCTATACAAAATGAGTGGCTCTAGTGCATATATAATAATCTTTTCTCTTTGTAGGGTAAATGGTCAGACGTAGTTCCTATAAAACCTAATTAAAATCGAAATTAATTAAAATAATGACAATTCTTTAATGTCAAAATCACATAATATAATATTTCTCACCGTAGGTAGTTAAACTTTCTGATCGAATAATTGTTTCTGTTAATAAAGATTCTGCGAAGGTTTGAATGTCTTCATAAAAAAGTTTAGAGAACCCTTAAAATAACTGGTTTTATGCTTTATGTGGTCTCCTCTCCCCATTGGACACCAAACATTTCTAGCAAACAATAGATCTTGTTAATAAAATTCAAAAGTTGACATCACTGCTAAGAGCTTAAACCGGCAATTGGACAACAAACACACATTCAATGTATTTCAATACTCGTGGTGCTGAGAAGTAGTCAGTGTGTGAGTGGATGTAGTTGATTCGATGGATGGTTGGTTGGTTCGATGGATGGATGGAAATTTGCCTGTTTCTTACGTAAATAAGAATTTTGGTTTTTCAAAAAATTCAGTTTGTATCCGACTACCAAATGCAACGAACGGGTTTTGCGGCAATAAAAAAAACTTTAAAATAACAAAACATGCAGTGAAAAAATATATAACGTTTTTGTTTAAAATATATTTAATTTTATTTTCAATAAATATAATAAAAAAAAAAAAACAACGAAAAATTGGAGAGCATTGAAAAAGTACGAGGAAAGTCTAATAGTTTTGTGTGAAAACTAAAAATTTGATCACCTTTTTTTATTCATTATTTAATTAAAATTTTACATTCTTTTACATGAAATATAATTAACAAATAGAAAAAGTGTTAAAAATTCTGTGGGTGTTGCTTGTTGAACGTACTCACACGTATAACGTTTTGTTAACGTATACAAAAAAATATAGTTTACAGTTTATATATTTATTATACATTTTTTTGTTGTTGTTGTTAATTATTTGTTTTTGTGTTCCGTATAATTGACATTTGATATTATGTACAAAAAGGTATGTTCTCTATTTTCAAAAAAAAAAAAAAAAAAAAATATATATACATATATAGTTTTGTAAATAAAAATGTCGGAAAATAATATACTAATGATAAAATACTGGGTATAATGCCAATTAAATTGCCGTTTAATAGAAAACTTAAAAAATTCAGTTATTTGCTGTAAAACTTTTGAACAAAACCGATCGATCAACAACCCGAGTCTTAAAAGATTGATGAGAATCATCAAAATACGTACGGTTTATTTGATCGAAGTTTAGTAGGTACCTTCAACAGATTTGCCAAGTTCGAGAACTGTAGTGGAGAATTTTGATTATTCTGGAATCTATATCCGATAAATGAGCGAAATAATATGCATTTAAAAACTATAATTTCGAAATTCTTTTATTTTTGTGGTTCGATAATGTGCAATACTTATGAAACCTAAACTTTTGTATAGTTTTTTGTGTATTAGATATAAACAAAATTGATGCACGATCAAAGTAAATAAAAAAATAATAATAATAAAATAAAATAAAAAATGTGAAAGAATATGTATGTAATATGTGATATATAAAAATATTATTTTTGGAAGCTTTTTTTTCAGAATCACCATAAAATATGCATACATATAATTTCAGGGAGGAGGGGTTACATCAATCACCGTTATTAGTCCTACACGAAATAACGCAATATAATAATCGGAGTTAGAAATTAATCTGGCACAAAATTTTTTTATGGGGACAGTTTTGTATGCCAGATAGTGGCAGATAGTGATTCTGAGTCGATCGGTATAATAAAAGTCGATTGTTTTTTTATTTAAAAAAAATCAACACAAACTCATTAAACACTGACCGCGGAGTGGTTACTACAAAAAAAAAAAAGGAAAATATGGAAATGATTAAAAGTAGTCATTTTATAAAGAAATATTTAGGGTCGTTAAATTATGTTTAGATTAACAGAACTCGGGTATATGAAATATTTCTAATTTCCTAGTTTGTTAGATTTGACGCCATTTTTCAGACATATCTATAATATTAATAGGCTAGGCGATTTCTTGTGACTGATGTTTTGTTCTACCGTTTTATCCCGATTTTGACCAAACATATATTATTTGAAAGCTATTTCTTTTTAGCCGTTTTTCAGATTTACAGATTTTAAAATTTTTTCCTTTATTTTGAGTAAATTGCATTTAAATTTGTTACTAATACATACATAAAATTATACAATGCTATGTGTGTGTTTATTAAATTTGTTAATGTGCTTGTAATAAAAATGAATTTGTTTTTTGTGTTGATTTGTGAATTGGCTATAATTGATTAGCATACTTTTAGGGTGTTTATTTAATGAAAAAAAAATAAAAAGAATTTGCGCTCGAATTTCGAGGACTGAAGTCTGCTAATTGCAATTAATAGTGTAATTAATATGCAAATTTTAATTTTGTTTCAACGGTGCATGGTAGAGAAGAAGAAAGCATATATTTGAAAAATTCATAACTACACTGTATTCTTCATCGTACCGGTTTCTGGCATTTCAGCCTTCATCAGCGATTTATTGAACATTGTGATAATTGTTATGTTATAATTGAATAGATTGTTTCTATATAAAATTTTTCTACTTAGGGCGGCCGTGAGATTTGAACCTTCTTTTATCTCACATATTCTCGTACTTGAACTTTTTGGTCTGCGTATTAAAGTAGGCCTGACTTTAGGTGAGTGTGTTAAACCGCTGACCAAAGGCACCATTGAAACAAAATTTCCAATTTATGTTCTTCATATTCTGTTCCAAAATGCTTGTTATAAAACATATGCTTTATATTTCGGTAATGTAGTGTGGAGGACATTACCTACCTTAATAAAACAAAATGATGGTGAACAGTTGAGACAGGAAAACTGCGTTGAGGGGAATGGAAAATTTTTTAATTTTGGAACATATCATAAAAATGTTATTAAATTTTTTCAACTATTTGAAATTGTTTGCATAAAATTATATTCATCTTAAGTATAATCATGTCAATGTTTGTTTCAGGATAATTTACTGGCATTGCATGGATGTTGAAAACTTTATTTTTTAATTTTATAATAATAATTTTTTTTTGTATGCTAAACAATTTTGATATTTTAACACTTATCACAAACTATCAATTCCAATGAAATAATGTTATATTTAAATTGAAAATCCATATTAAATGGCTTCCATTTAACGTCCAGTGTAGAAAAGCTGTGGTCCCAAGCACACTGCAAAAATTGTGAAACGATGGGTGCTCTATCACATACCAAAATATCTGGGACACGCGCCCCAATCACTGGACCTCAACCCCATCGAACATTTCTGGAAACAACTTGATAGCAAAATCCGAAAACGGACAATTACTAGCAGAGATATATTTAAATCTTGTTTAATAGATGAATCGCTGTCCGCGAAGATTAGAAACTGTTATAGTTTTCTTTTTTTAAGAATTTTTGTTTTGTCTTTTTTTTAGATTAAGATAGAATTAAATACCATAGAATTAATACCATAAATAATAAAACGTTGTATTCAAAAGAATTGCAAACACCCGAAATAAAAGATTGACTATTAATAAGGAATATATTTAATTTAGGGACAATTTCTTGTTAGGTACAAAGAAGAGATAGTAAAGAAAGAAAAAATATTGTCTATATAGATTTATAATAATAAAGTGTTTATACCCTATACCACTATGTGGTTTGGGTATAATGACTTTGTGCAGCTGTTTGTAATTACCGAATATATTTGGCCTAGACCCTCCTTTTATTATACCGATCGACTCAGAATCTCTTTCTGAGTCGATTTAGCGATGTCCGTCCGTCCATCCGTCTGTCACCTTGTAATCAAATGACCCCTATGAAATCGACTTAAATTGCCATAAGATCCAAATTATCATATAGATCTCGGTCAAATTGGGTTTGTGTGTGTCTATTACATCAATTTATCAAATGCCCAAAAATAAACCCCATATGGCAATTCTTTGTCATAGCCCCCTTATAAAGTTGTTTCCCGGGTTTCACTTAAATCTATCAAAAAACAAAAATATTGCACTGATTTTTCTCAAATTTGGTTTGTATATATTTTTTCAAAATATAAGTGACTTTACCAAATATGGTAAGGATCGGTGCATTTTTCGAAATAGTCCGCTTATAGATATAGCATCCGATATGAACTTTTTCATATCTGCAGCCAAAAAAATTAACAACAAATTTGGTTTATGCTTATTTTCTATTTCCAATTACGGTCTCTAAACCATGGTATATGGTATCGTATAGTCGGTCTAGACAGACTATAATTTTCTCCCTTGTTTTTTTTTTTACATGGGTGGAGGTTTTTTTAAATAGGGGAATCATTTTTTTTATCAATTATAAATAACAGTTAAAAATTTCTTAGATTTATTTTCCAGTAACAACAAGAAATGACACAAATATAAGCAACATATCAACGTAAATTAAATGATGTTATAAATATTTACTTTCACAATAGTTTATTCACGGGTACAAATGGAAGTTATAAGTACATCATATGTGTGCTTTGCACTATGCTTATTATGTTTCATATTCAGACTGGTGCGACAAATGTTTTACGT
This sequence comes from Cordilura impudica, assembly GCA_963682025.1. Taxonomy (NCBI): domain Eukaryota; kingdom Metazoa; phylum Arthropoda; class Insecta; order Diptera; family Scathophagidae; genus Cordilura; species Cordilura impudica. The sequence goes on from OY821521.1 coordinate 105,931,105, forward strand.
TAGATTTGACTTTTGACGTTAAGCATATTTTTTTTATTAGCCAAATTATTATTATTTTTTTATATGCCAAATTATTATTTTTGAAACTCCTTTATTACCAATGTTCTAAGAGTATATCCGAATGAAATAATTATTTTGACGGACATTTTATGACGACTATGTGTATGTAAAGGTGCATGAACCTTTTTATGTTTGTCATTTATTGTTTATTTATTTTGTTCTGAAAACAAAGTTGTTAATTTTTGTTATGGTAAATTTAAGCATCGGTACCAAGAAATATTCCCTTGTATAGGTAAGTTTATTTGACAAAGAGCAAACAATAAATAACGATGCAATTACATATATATTTCTCATGTTATACACAAAAAGAATTTTAAGAAAATAAAATAAATATTATAATTCAAATATAGTATTAGTCAAATCATTTTGGACAAAATTAGATACTTATAAACCTACAAAAACTTGGTATTTATAGTTTATATCTAATACATTCCATTCCATGCAAAACTTTGAAAATTAAAATTCTGCGGGTATTTTTACGCCTACAAATATTATTTGATAGTGCTGGGCTGTGCGAAGATCTCTGTTTGAAACCTCTGTTTAAGACCTAATTTTTTTTAAATCCATTTATTGTACCATTTAATCATATACCACTTAATCGTATTAGTTTATATTCTGAACACATCACGTAGTATCGGGAAAAATCTTAGATTTAGTGGAGAAAAACTAAAAACGCCACCTGCATCTAAAGGCATAAATTAACTTTTCGTACTCAAATATTTTCTTTTTAATTTTTTTTTTTACTTTTTGAATTCAATGGTCTTAAAATTGTGCCGGGATAATCCGCAAACCGGAATTGATTATTATATCGAAACATTTAATTTCATAGTCCATTTTCAAAAAAAATTATGACCTTGTGAGTTATGATTGTTTTTTATGAAAAATATGACCGTCAAAAAAGTTAAAAGTTGTATGCATAAAATATATATACTTATGTATTTATTCCTGCAACACACAGAATAGTTGTAACATGTTATGTACGTTGGTGTTATGTCAACTAACCGCATTTATAAATAACATTACTTATCAGAAATAAAAATGGGGCGAATTTTTTTAATCAAAAATATCGCCTCCAGTGCTTTCTTTATATTGAACTCCAACAACAACGGCAGTATTGTGACTTCCGACCGATTTGTTTTATTTCAAAGGCTTTTTTGAAACATCTTGATTTTAACCGGTTCAAATCACATTTAACGCAAAAAAAGCTTCAAACATTGTTTTTATTATTCATTTATTTTTTATACCCTATACCACTATGTGGTTTGGGTATAATGACTTTGTGCTGCTGTTTGTAACAACCAAAAATATTTGACCCAGACCCATCTTTAATTATACCGATCGAATCAGAATCACTTTTTGAGTTGATTTAACAATGTCCGTCCGTCCGTCCGTCTGTGTGTCCATGTAAACCTTGTAATCAAACTGCAGGTCGCAAATATGAATATATTTTGATGAAATTTGGTATATAAGCTTTTATCGGCCATGGGATGAACGCTATTGAAATTGGTGAAATTCGGTCCGTGTTCAGACCTAGCCCCCATACAAATTACCCATATGAAATCGACATAAATTGCCATAAGATCCAAATTGTCATATAGATCTTACTCAAATTGGGTTTGTATGCGTTCATTACATCCATTAATGAGTAGCCCAAAAATGATCCCTTTGGCCCCATACAGAGCTGCTTCCCGATATTCACTTAAATCTATTAAAAATCAAAAATATTGCACGGATTCTTCTCAAATTTTGTTTGTATATGTTTTTGCAAAATACATGAGACGTTACCAACCACGGTCAGGATCGGTCCATTTTTGGACCTAGTCCCCATATAGATATAGCATCCGATATGAACTTTTTCATATCTGCAGCCAAAAAAATTAATAAAAATCCCACTCAAATTTGGTTTTTGCTTATTTTCTATGTCCAGTTAGTTGGGCCTAAGAGATAGGGTTTCCAAACGCATGGTATAGGGTATCGTATAGTCGGTCTAGACCGACTATAATTTTCTTACTTGTTTATTTATATGTAGGATTAAGATTAACAAAAAATAAATTTAAATTCACTAAATACGAGTCATTTAATTGGAATTTAATTTTTAACGAATCATTCAATAATTGGTTCCTAGGCGACAGAATAAGTAATACAGTGCAATTCGCAGCCTGATGTTTTAAAATAAAAAGGTTCTATTGTTGTGTGGCATTGATACTTGAAATGAAATTTATTCGTACATAAGGAATGATTACAAATTTTACTTTTAATATTAGGAAATCATCAAAATATATAAATTTGTTTGCCAAGAATAGAAACAAGTAAATATTTATTTTATTTTTTGGCACCACTATTACAAGTGCAAGTGAATTATGTTTTAGAATAAATAAAATAATAATAGCAAAATTCAGATAAATAATACGATACAAATTAAACTAATTTATAACATATTACACGCAATAAAACATGGACTTTTATTTTTTTTTTTTTAACATCTCGTGTATGACTATGTTACTTTTAAATATATCATTAATGTATATATATATTTATATACATTTATCGGCCAATCCATAAGAGATAGGCAAAAAAATCATATTTTTGACTTGGGAATTTCAATTTACACAATATTTTGTACACAAATATTATATATGGCTATTTAGATATTTCATTTATCCAGACCAAAAAAAAAATTTTTTTTTGAATTTTTGAAAATATAAAAAATGTAGTTTTGACGAACCATTTCTCTATCAATATTTAATCGATATAGATGGTTTAAAGCAGTGGTCTTCACAAAGAGAAACACACTTAAAATAAGAGTATTACACTGAAAGAAGTTATGAGTTATATTAGACTAAACTGCAGTTTAGTGGGTTTCGAAAAAAAAATATAAAAAATATGACCCCTGGTTAGAAAAGAAAAAACCGAAATTAATTTTAGGAGGGGGTCGGACCCAGGAGGCCCGTGGGGGCAAAAAGGAGGGGACATAGCAAAATGTGACTGTGGGTACTCAAATTAAAGCAAATTGTCCCACGATTCCAGAAAAGTTATTTTTTAATAAAGACTCAAAGTTATGAGATTTTGTTGTATGGTAAAATGATACTCAAATGTTGGAAAATGTTCCCCGGTTTTTTTGCCTGCGGCACTATTATGAACTTCCATTTTTAATAATAATAATAATAATAATTTTTAATAGTGACTTATATTTAATTTATTGTTATCGATTGTTGAATTGTGCTAACAAATTAAACACAATTATTGTAAATGTCAAGAAGTACAAACAAAAATTTATTTCGATACAATATTTTACAAAATGGCAGATTTGTGGCGGCTTACAAATGATAGTTTTTTCAGTAAAGTGTTCCACGGCACGCAGCATAACTCAAACAGGTTTCGATGAATCTTTTTGGGATTTATACGGCGGTTAGGTTACAAAATTAGGCACTGGAGTACGTAGGATATTTAAGGTATATTGAGTTTTGACAAAATGGTAAAAACTTTATGAAAACAGCTGTAACTCAAAAATTTTTAAACTTATCTCAAAATTTTATGAGCTTTTATGAAGGTACAGAAGAAGAAATTAAATCGGTTTCCTTGTGTTTGATAAAATCTACCAATTTATCAATATCAATTTCCTTTTGATAGCACTTGATCTTTAACAATGTCTCCATGTGGTTGTCTGTTAGCTTATTTCTAAATTTGTTCTTTATCTGTGACATTGATGAAAATGAAGACTCGCAGATATACGTGGTGCCAAACATTGAAAAAAGATTTAATATTAAATCTCTTACAATGGGGTATTTTTTAGGGCAAACATTTTTCCAAAAGTTGATACCCATTTCGGTTGAAATAAATAAGTCTTGGCGCATCAGTGTCAATTCCTCTTTTATATTATGTGGTAGACTTTCTAACGAACACGTAAGAGGATTATTGAATATGGTTATAATCCATTGCAAGCTCAAGAAGTCTTTAAATCTACTTTGGAAATTCTCCAAAAGTAAATTTATTTCTTCTTTTATAACTTGAAGTTTTTCTACATTTGGAAGTTGTGTAAAAATTTCTTGAATTTTGGGAAAGTTAGATAGGTTTTGGCATTCAATTTGATTTTTCAAAATGATAAGTTTTCTTGAAAACTCATTAATTGCATGCAAAAGTTCAGTTACATTTTTATCTTTACCTTGTAATACAAGGTTCAAACTATTGATGTGTTGGGTCATGTCAGCGAGAAAGGCTAAGTCGTACAGAAAATTAGGGCATTTAAAAGCATTTAAAATGTCTGAATCTTTGGAACAATCCTGTGATTGAAAGAACAGTTCTAACTCCGCTCTAAGATTAAAAAGACGCTCTAAACATTTTCCTCGACTAAGCCATCGCACCTCCGTATACATTAACACGTCAACATAATCTGCGTTTTATTGAATTTTTTTGTACTTTAAGCAACCCTGGTTGTAAAAGTCACGAAGAGAATAAATAAATACCCGAAGAACTTCGTTAGCTGGGTAATATGGATGAAGACCACTGGTTTAAAGCATATTTGAATTGCATTGGGGTTGAAAAACAAATTATATTTTCTAAATACATTTTGCGTTCAATATGCCCCACTCCATTTTTTTCTTTCTCAGCATTTTAAAAAAATATGGAACATTAATTCCTATTTAATTCTTATTTATGGAACATTAACTTTATACAATGTTTAATATTCAGTTTAAGAAAACATTTTTCGTTTTTTTCCATATAAATACAATATATTTCCAAAATTTGTAAATATTCCAGAAGAATCCCGATCGATTAACTATTGACTGATATATGGCTCGTTAATGTTACATGCTTTTGCTTTTTTTTGGAATTTTTAAAAAATCAAAAAACTGAAAAAATTTAAGAGTTTTTATGACATACGCGGTTATTCTAGAATACCACAGATATGACAACTAATTGATCCTATGACAATTCATTTGTATGGACTATGTTTGAACATGCACCGATTTTCACCGATTTCAATATTGATCGTCCTATAGCTGATAAAAGCATATATGTATAGCAATTTTCATCAAAGCATATTCACATATGCGGCCTGTAGTTTTATTATAAAGTGTACATGAAAATGGTTCAAACTCAATATACCCTGCTCAGAGTGTTCGGAATTTCGGGATTACGAAAGAAAAAATCTCGTGTTTAAGGATTAGTCAATCCTGAAAAATCCCTACATTTCGTAATTTGGGATTTCCCGATTGTGTTTGTTCGTATGCCAGTATGATTTTGTTGGATATAGATAATGACGGACTTAACCTAGCTAATTCGATACTTTTTTGAAGTAGGAAGTTGGTTTTAAGAAAGCGTTAGTTGGTGATTTTGAACAGATATGGTTCCATATTCTGGGATTGATGTGTAAATATTAAAAAAAAAATACTGGCAACTTAAAATTTTATATAAATTTTATATTTTAACTATCGACATTGGACATCGAAAAAATCATCCAAATCAATTTTTAATAATAGAAATATACACAATATATCTTTTCAATTGTTGTCAAAATAACACATTTCTGGTATAGTAGTTAGTATAGGAATCGAGATATATCGATTTGAACTTAGTAAGTATCGTATAGGGGAATTTGACACCTTTTGGGCAATTTTGTTTGACATAACTCGAGAACCACTAGTCCGATTTTGCTGAAACAAAATAAGAATTACAATTCCTTTAATCTGTTCATATAACAAAAGCAACAGTTTTGCAGTTATAAATAAATGTATGAAGAAGAAAAAATATTTTTTCCCAAAAAAATTCAATTTTTTTTTTTTTAATTCATAAAAAATCCAAAACAAAAAAAGTGTCAAATCCTATTACCTTCACGTAAAGCCACTTAACCTATGAACAAAATGAGACATAGACCATGAAAATCGATGTACGCGTTTCGCTTTTATTCACAATTAGGTAAAGGTAGCTCATTTTGACAAGAATATTGATTTTATGTTTCAATGAATTTGGATAATATTTATTATATATTATTTATTATTAACACGTAAAATTAAAAATATCAGGTTATAACATAGATACGTAGATCATAAAAATCGATGAACTCATAAATTTATTTTCGTTTGTTTGCTCCCTTTACTTTCTTGCGTGGTGGTTCGCCTACTTGTTCAGAGTCTGTATCGGATGAGGATCTGTCTTCATCTGAAAAAAAAACAATTGTTTTTAATCAATTGCCATTCCAACGGTACTTCACACTCAATGAAGGGAACACATTTGTTTACTGCCACGATACAAAGGGACTGATGGAGGCGATGGCCATTAATTACGTCGCAGGTGACTGGCGAATGTTAATCGATTCTTCGAAATCAAGCTTGAAAGTCGTTTTGCTACTTAAATATAATAAAAAACCAAGCATTCCCATTGGCTACAGCACAGATATGAGTGAAACATACGATTCACTGAAAATAATTTTGGACATAGTTTGCTACACTGATAACATGTGGCGGATTAGTTGTGATTTGAAAGCCGTGGCGATGCTAATAGGTCTCCAAGGAGGCTATACGAAAAACATATGTTTCTTGTGTCTGTGGGATACCCGAATAAAAGGAAACCAATACGAAACGCATGACTGGCTTGCTCAAGATCCAACGGAGAAAGGACACAACTGCGTAAATGATCCACTAGTGCCAATGGAGAATGTCCTCATGCCCCATCTCCATGTCAAACTGGGAATCGTAAAAAATTTCATCAAGGCCATTGTGAAGCAACCGAAAATTCTTGATTGTTTGAAAAATATTTTCCCACGAATCAGCGAAGCAAAATTAAAGGAAGGTGTTCTGAATGGGCCCGATATACGGAAGCTCATGAAATCAAAAGAATTTAAAGATGCTTTAGTCAGTAATGATTACCTTGCATGGAGGGCAGTGAAGAAAGTCATATTATTTTTTTTAAGTAAGCGAGCACACAATTACCGCGCCCTTGTGACCAAGATGTTGGAATTCTTCCAGAAAATTGGAGTGAACATATTACTCAAAATTCACCTCTTACATCACCATATCGGTTACTTCAGAAAACAGATAGCCTCAGAGTGGGACGAACATGGTGAGTGCCATGTCCATGAAAACGCGATATAAAAGCAAAACGCTCGACTCGCTGAAATTTGTTGGTGGTCGCAAAAGACGTACGATCTCGACAATGAAGATAAAGAAGAAGAATATTCAATGGAAGTTTCCTCCGAGGGTAAGTTACAACATTGAAGTTATCTGATTGATTAAAAACAATTGACTTTTTTCCAGATGAAGACAGATCCTCATCCGATACAGACTCTGAACAAGTAGGCGAACCACCACGCAAGAAAGTAAAGGGAACAAACAAACGGAATTTAATTTATACGTCATCGATTATTATGATCTATGCATCTCTGTTATAACCTGATATTTTTAATTTTACGTCTTAATAATAAATAATATATAATAAATATTATCCAAATTCATTGAGACATAAAATAAATATTCTTGTCAAAATGAGATTCCTTTACTTAATTGAGAATAAAAGAGAAACGCTTACATCGATTTTTATGATCTATGTCTCATTTTGTTCATAGGTTAAGTGGCTTTACGCGAAAGTAATAGGACTTGACACTTTTTTCCGTTTTGGATTTTTTATGAATTAAAAAAAAAAAATTAATTTTTGGCAAAAAATATTTTTTTTTCTTCATACATTTATTTATAACTGCGAAACTGTTGCTTATGTTATATGAACAGATTAAATTTATATGAACAGATTTAAGGAATTCTAATTCTTAATTTTTCTAAATTTGTTTCAGCAAAATCGGACTAGTGGTTCTCGAGTTATTCCAAACAAAATAGCCCAAAACGTGACAAATTCCCCTATACGATACTTACTAAGCTCAAATCGATATAGCTCGATTCCTAGACGTGACCCAGCGAAACGCCGGGACACGTATAACTTTTTTGTATCTACCATTTGTCGCACTTTGTTATTTTTTTATTTTGATTGCATAAATTATACTTAACTTTCTTAAAAACCTATAAATTGTTTTTAAAAAATGGGTAAATTATAATATGTACGTATACCGTTATACTCGTTCATATACCTTCTAATTACAGCATGTTGTTACATAAATGGGGCAGGCCATAGACAACAATATTTGTTTTTGTGTTTTAACGAACACGCTGTAGATCTAGTGTTTTTGACATATTTTGACAGCTTTTCAACGTACACACGTTGTATGTAACTGTCAAAATAATTTGAGCTAACGCTTAAACATAACAACAAAGTCAGACCTAATATATTTATTATACCTTAATTATAGCACTAAGTGACCTACTTTACTGGTTCTGATATCGATAGATAGAAGCAATTTCTAAGCCGATTTTTATGTCTGTCTGTCCGTCTATATCATTTTCTGATTCGATTTAGCGATTTCCGTCCGTCTGTGTGTCCATATAAATGTTGTAATCAAACTATCACACGATAGGTTTTTTCAAGTCGCGTTAAACGGTATATATAACAACTCCAATCATGTCCTAACTGTTGTGATATTTTATAAAATATGTAACTTTTTGTGGGTTTTGTATGAAAAAGAGTTAATTGAAATCAAATTAACATATTTTTAATATTACTCGATTAAAAATTACATTAATTTGTTTATATTTTCCTTGATATGTAATGGCCTGGAAACATTGTAGTTAAGCATGTGCAATATGGTATCAAAATTTTTCTTTTCTCAAGTACATTTCAGTTCTGTGGAAAAAGAATTTAACACGATGCTTCGGAGTAAAATCAAACAAGAAGTTCAAGTTTCTTAAATTTAGAAGTGAATTAAGTTTCTAAATGACCCCAGAATAAATTTCATGTCATGCTTTTTTCACGTTAAAAAAAAATAATTATTCCAACTATATTCGTATAGTAATAATTATTTTTTTAAAAGCGAAAAAAAGCATTTTGTTAATGTGGATTTCATTAAAGCCATGCAAAGAACAAAAAGATATTCATTCACTCAATATGAACATTTCAGGCAGACGCATGTTTTCATAAAAACATATTTGGAATTTGTAAATATTTTTTTTAAATTGCGAAATATGAACGCTAAATGCATGCGTTTTAAAGAAATAAACAATATCAATAAAAAAAAATTGTCAAAACAAACTGTAATTTTTAGATTAGATTTATTTCATTTTTGTATTCATGCAAAATGTCAACATTAACCACACAAGAAAAGTATGCGTATAGATTTCCTTACATTTTTTAGAAGAGAATGTGAAAGAGGAGGTAAAACTTTAGAAGATACATTGTGAAATGATTTGTCCAAATTACTATTTTATAGGGACGGCTCTTTTTCGATAATTTGAATTTCAATATTGCTTGGAGCAGTGCAGTGTTGCAAAAAAATATTTAAAATAATGCTAATAAATGCAATAAAAATTAATTTAAGTATAAATAATCATAAATGAAAACTATTCAATCAATATTAAATGTAATGTCAAATAAATTTTCAACCAATAAATCTTCAGAATCACGATAATTATATTAGTTTCATATTTCAATGTAAAAATTACTAAGAAGAAAAATTAAAAATTAAATAAAATATAAATAATTTTAAAGACGAGGCACGTTTATTGAGTTTGAAATGGCTATGTCAGAAAGCGAAATTGTCGAATTTTGGGTTCAGCAAGAGAAATTTATGCGTCCACTAACCGTAATTCTTTGCAAATAAATGGTGCTAACTTATATATTTTGGACAGATTTAATTGATTTGGAACTTGAATACATGTGGCCCTAGCAAGGTTGCGCAGTCCATGATATTTCTAGCGGTAAATCTGCAGTTCGTGTAATATCAAAAAATGGAGATTATAATTGATATCGTACGCAACTTGCGTATCTACGAGAAGGTCCCAGAACAAACCAACCTGATGTATAGATGGCGGCAGTAGTATGTAAAAAAAAAATATTTGGTTAAAGTGGCAACCTAATAAAACATATATTTGAGTTTCACGGCGCCACGTTGTTTAGTATTTTTTTTTTTATTTTTTGATCAGCGAATGGAACGATCTCAATAAATTTGTAAACATGGAAAAAAAATTGGTTACCGTTATGTATTCAATATTTTTACTTGAATAGTCTCAGTCTAACTAATATTAAAATAGAGCTACATTCTACTCTGGGGGAGTCTGCTCATTTGTTTACAACTATAAAATATTAGGCGGCAGAGTTTAAACGAGGAAGTAATAGCTGTCAAAGCGAACATCGTTATAGTCGAACAACTGAGGTGGTCATGCCAGAAACGGTTAAGAAAATCCACAAAAGAGTATTGTATGATCGTTGGTTGAAGGTGCATGAGCTAGCTAAAATTATAGGCATTTCAAAAAGTGCTATACATCGCATATGGATGCAGCGTCGTGAAAATGTTTCAATAGAGGGTTTGACGATGTTTCACCGCCATAAAGCATAGTTTTTACATTGATTCATAGCCATGGATGAGACAAAGAAACAGTTAAAAGAGTGGATTGAAATTGGAGAAACGTTTCCAAAGAAGGCAAGGTTATGGCGTCCGTTTTCGAAAAGCGCGTGGGTTAATTTTCCTTGTTTTTCTTCGAAACGGAAAAATAATCGACGGCGAGTATTGCGCTAACTTATTGCACCGTTTAAGTGAAAAAAGGCTGCTTTTGCAGAAAAAGAAAATATTGCTGCAATAAGTTCACACATCCACTATTGTGATGATCAAAATCCATGAATTTGTGTTCGAATTACATCAGCACGCACCTTTTTCACCAGATTTAGCTCCCTCGGATTATTCTCTATTTTCCAACTTGAAAAAATTGTTCTGTGGTTAAATATTTGCCAACAATATATAGCTTGCTATAAATCGAAGATATTGAATATCACTGGGAAAAGCTTAGGATATTATGATGAAAAATACAGAAAATTTTCCCCAAATTTTCTGAGTTTTCTTTGTCAGGACGGCGTGTTCTGGGATCGCCCTCGTATGTCAATATGCCACAAATAATTCTTGTGCTTTATTATTTAATGATATAATATTAAATTTTATATCACGGTTCAGAATTTAATTACAAGATTTCTATTATTATACTTAATATACTACTCCAACAGCAATAGGTACCAAAAATTTTAGGAATGGTTTTTCAATATGCTTCCGTTAATTCCTTGTTTAAAGAATTTTAGTAATTTATAGTTTTTTGTGAAGCCCATGAAGAGAAATTTAATATGTGTTACAAAAATAGTTAACGCACTATCCCATAAATTCAATTCTGTTTTCAAAACTTCCCTAATATCGAGAATTTTCATAGATTAACAGTCTTTATCATCCACTTTATGCGCGAAAATACCAGATCACAAAGTCACTCGTGTAAAGAGTACAAGAAAATTAATATAAAGTTATTGAATGTCAAGAAAATACAGAATCGGGAGAATGGAGACAGCAAGAATAAAGGTGAGTAATTTAGTGAACCATAAACTAAAAATTTTCAATAGATAGAATAAGAACTTGTTGTAAGATGGAGATTTGAAGAAATTTAAGTAAAAGAAAAATAATTCAAAGTATAAATTTGTACACCAACATTAATTATTCAGCAAGGGCAAGACAAACTTAATTTGTGTAGTCATTCTTATTTCATCTTATGTGATCAGCAGCCTACCTCCTTGTTCAGCTTTGTTGGATACGATTTCTCATTTTACTAGGCGAACATATAAGGCCAATGTAAGTTTCTCCGTACCATGGTGTGAATGTAATTATTATCCAAATCTTGTTTTGGCATCTTTGAATTCTCTCTATGATAGATAAGGAGGCGATTCTGCATAAATGCACGAAATAGATTTAAAATTCTAGATGTTATTCAAAAACATATGTATAATGGAAACTTAACTTTGAATTCCTGCCAATTATGTACGTGATTTCGTAACTTTTTCGATATGGTTTTCCTAGTAAGTCGGTCATAAATATCTATTTTTTTTTTCATTTCCTTGGGCAAGATTTTTTTCACATAATTTTTCGTAATTTAGTTTTCGAGAAATTTCGTCATTTAATTTTTATTGAACATCCTGTTTTTGGCAGCTTTGTCACAATACCGTGGAATAAAACTTTAATATGTTAATGCTTTTATGGTTTGAAATCTGTTAAAGTTTTTTGCGAATAATAATATCTTTAAATATTCAAGGATATTTTCAGGGTTCAGTAAGGAACTGTTTAATCCCACATTAACAAAGTTAATATACCCTTACTAGAAAAAGTAAACGTACAACATTTTAAATATTAATAAAAATTTAAATAAAATATTTTGAGTTGCGAACTTTTAACCATTGATACATTGGGAATTTTAATTGTTCGTCACAAAAATTAGAGGACCTTTCTACTTAAAACGCAGTATGGCAACTATAAGCGCAAGAAAAGTATTCGTACATTTACACTTAAGCAAATCCATAATGATAGAAGATAAACTTGTTTGTTGATTTGTATGTATATATGTATGTACGAACATATATAAATAAAGTCTCTAATTTTCATATTATTACAATTTAATATTTGAAATAATATGGTCTTTCTAAAACGAAAGTTTTCAGGAGGGTGCAAAAATTGTCTTATTTGCTTATTTTTAAGGCATTTTATTATTTTTTTTATTAAAAATAACTTTTAAATCTTACATATAAGATTATTCAGTATATTTAATAAAATAAATCATTTGATCACTGGCTACACTGATTAGCAGCCAAAAATACATTTTTTTCTTTAAATATTTATTTTCTAATAAACTTAAGTAGGTTGAATCCAAGCCTGGCCTAAAAAAACTTTTTTTTATTTGCAGTTTTTGAAATATCGCGGTACATGCTCCACTTTTGTACTCTTAGTTTTTTGAAATTCGGCTTAAAGTCATGCAACTTTTTAAAGATTCCACAATATGATCTTTCGTTTGAGTCACTTTGTACTACCTAATGGCAAAACTAGCCATAAGGGAAACTAGACATTCCATTGAACAAATTTTGCTATTCAAATTAGAAATCCAATTTGAATGCTATTCAAATTTCAATACAAAAAATTATTCATTGTCCAAAAAAATTTAGCACAATACATACATAAAATTTAAAAGGATAAAACTAAAAAATTAAAATTTTCAATATTCACATAATGTATTATATATTACTATATATCCTGAAACGCACAACGACTTGAGTACATTCAAATGAAATTTAATTTTAGTTAGATTTATAATCATTGGAAAATTTTCATGATATTAAGTTCCAGTTGCAAAAAATTTGGTCAAGAATACAAAAAAAAATGTGGTTTGTAACGTAAATATAGAAACCGAGAAAATGCAAATAAGAAAAATTTTGTTTGCCAGATATGGATTTAGCATACCTATTAGAAACGATCTATATTTGTGAATGGCACGATGGCAGAATTTCGTACGGCCTGTGTAGAGTTGGTGAGTAGCACGAGAGTCAACTAGTAGGTCGCCGTTGTTGTTCTAACGCCTTGGTTTCCATTACATATGTGTTGTCAGACAGATCTGACTTTTGCATTAATATTGCCCATGACTATTTTCATGTCATTCTTTCATGCCCAGGCAATCAAGTTGTTTATGGAGGGTATTTTTGTAGTCATTTGTATCTGTTTCTGTACTATTATCAGGCTTATACATCAACAGTGATAATTATATGTTTGTTGACATCAAAATATTAGACTACCCGTGGCTTTAGAACCCATTGTCATTTGGGAGATCTTGAAAGTGATCCAAAATGAAATTACGATTGATCTTTATTTACACAACCTGATCTAATGGTTAAAAACTTATGAGCTTATCATCAACAATATATGAGAAACTAATAATTTAAATAATCGAAATCAAATATTGCTTTTATGATCTCATCATTAGTTTACACAGTTTTCCAGGCTGCATTGGTAATTATTATATAATATTTTGGCATATATATATTAACTGACTTTTAAGTAAGTACTTTAATTTTATTAATTTCAGCTGCAAATTGGAAAACGCATTAAATATTTTCTCCGGCGGTACCAGTTTTGATAAAATAAAATTGTTATTATTATTACTTCTTTTGGGCTAAGTTGGTCAGCTTATAAGTTTTAAATAAAATAAATTAAAACAAAATTTATTTCATCTGCACTCTACGTTTCGTTGACGGTTTTTCAACTTCATCAGGAGTGTATAAATTTTTTTTTTTATTATTAATTTGATTAATCCAAACTAATATTGTCAGGTTATTATTATTTAATAAATTTAAAAATAAAAAACTGAACATAACGACACAAATTTAATAAAATTAAATAAGTTAATAAAAACAAATAATCAAAATAAATATAAAAAAATCACAGTTTTAAACTTAACGGCTAATATCACAGAACTGGCAAAGAATTCATTAAGCAATATGTTTTTAAATTATTAAGTAATGTATGGAAAATAGTAGGGAGGAGGATAAATCTCTATTGATTTAAGTGCACCAAAAAATTGTGCATTGGTGGCTAAAAATATTGTGAAGAATAAAGTTAATTTTTAATTATATTTCTTTTGGAAACAATATTTTGAGATGTGTCCCAAAATCAAAGAAATCGAAACTGACGAGAGATAAATTATCCTAAAGCTTAGAAATCGGATTAAATCTCTTCATGAAATAGTTCGGATCATACACAAATGCAACTCCTCAGTGCTGGAAGTCGTTTAAGGTAGGGGGGGGTAAGGTTTTAAAAGCGAAAAGAAGGCGTATTTTCATAATTTTTTTTGAAGATGTGAATAATGTTGGATTATTTATTTCATATACACGTTATACTGTATAACATTTGAAGAAGAGTTTATTTTTAATATTTTTTTTTTTATTTTTGGCACCATTTTGAAGTGAAAAACTCGATTTTCGGTATAAAATTTCGGTGAATTTGTTGTTAAAAAGAAATGAAGAAGAAAATGGAAAATAAAAAAAAACTCTTCGTGGTGTTTAAAATTTCAAAAGAATCGATCAAGTAAATTTTGAGTTATGATGTTCACGGACTTCAAACATGTTATTTCCTAGAAAATCGATTTAAAGTTTTTTCAAAACTTATTCATGTATGATATACCGTACGAGGCCGGTCGCTGGAAACGCTGTATATTCTTTAGTTTTGCACAGACACAACTCTCTGGACATGTTGTTCATTCAAAAAAATTCAAAAATGGTGTTAAAACCTTAAGGCTACAAGTCTACCAATTCAATTTTGTCAAAACCTCGTTCTGGTCTAGACTTTTCAACTAAGTATGTAACCAAGGTTCTAGAATTTTGGAAACATGTTTTATTTTTAGATGAAACCAAGTTTTGCATTTTCGGCAGTAAACGAAAAAAGTTAGTTTGACGAACATCAAAATTGTACGCCAACGGGTTTGGTAAATTCATATTTATGGAGTCTGTGATGGACAAATTGGATACATAGTTAATATTTTTCTTATTTTTTTCGTAGAATAACAGTTTAATTTTAGGTGTACGGATACTTTTTCCAGCAAGTGCACATATCTATGTAAATACATACTTTTGGCAAAAATAAACTGAAGAAAATTCTCTTCGTGAGCATCAATACAATATTGGATATGTCTGAACCAATTTTCGAAGCACTTTTTCCTCACAGAAAACTCTAAAACGTGCGTGTTAAACTGTCAACCGAAAAACGTTGACTTTTCAATTTAGTTCTAATGTGTGGGAATAAAAAGATTATCTGTTGGCAAGTTATTGCTGTACAACGAAAAATCCATCAATTCGATATATTGAGTACTCAAAAAGTAACATGGTTTTGGCAGACTTGTGAGAGCTTGTATTTTCGTGGTGAAGAATGATCCGTACTTGATGGTAGATTTTCTTTATTTCTGAAAAGATTTTTGGTGGTGTATCATTTCGAATAAGCCATTCTACAGTTGCTCTAATGGCACGGTTGTCAAGTTTGTCAAGTATTCGACATATTTTAGTTACTAGTTCAGTAGTTCATCACTATCTTAACTTTCATCAATATGACGCATAAATACGTATCAGAGGTTAGTATAGTTAAATCTATTATTTTCATAAATTACAGCATATGTCCATTTTTCTCGATTTTTGTGTTATTGATACCAACTTGCTTATTTTTTACGATCCTTACAAGGGTCTAAAATATTTTTGAAATATATGGACAATTTTCAACTTATCCAAGAAAAAAAGTTTTAGTACTTATATGTGAGAAAAACCTCTTCTGACTTTATTTTACTAAGTCTTTGTCTAAATATACGAAGCCTATGTAAATACTTATTATGATAATTTAAATCTACATAAAAAGATAAAGAAGTTGCGCCTGCCGTATTATAAAAAAACATGAATTCTAATATTCATCTAAACGAAATAAGCCCAGAGATGTCTGGCAAAAGAGATATATTGATGCAATATATAAGAGATCTATCTTCAGATGAATCTAGATCATCAAATAACCAATTAGTATAAATTTCGAATGTAGAAGGTCCGCCGATAACAAACTCGGAAATTGTTGAGGCAATTAATTTGTCAAAAAAGTAAAGTTTTGGGGAATTAACAGCCAATATATTCTTGAAAACATTTTTTTACCCCCGTCTATTATTATTCACAAAAGTGGTTAACGTCCACATTCATATCATTGTCTATTGATAAAATCACTCATTGAAAATACTTTTGAAAATAACTCATTAACGCATATACAAAACATGCGAATTACATATGAGTCGATTCCATTTCCGGTTTAAAGAAGCTGTGGGTACACGTGCAACTTTCCTTAGTAATCAAGTTTCTAATATAGGACTACAAAGATGAAAAAAAATGTATTCGATTGATTATGAAAAAGCTTTGGATAAAGTGATACATGAATTTTAATAAATACACTGTGCTACACAAAAAATATGCAAGGGTTTTCATGTTAAAATTCTGTCCATAGAGTACGAAAATATTTACAGTTTTTCTCGATCACTTCGTTAAGTTTGTTTTTTAACAGGAAATGTAGTGAAATAATTGTATTCCTAATGCTACAATTTCAATAAATCATAAGATTGCTGTTTTTAAACGGATTTTCAAAAATTTTTGTTTTTGTTTCAAAGATATTAGTTTCACTTTTCAAACAGAACTTAGTTTTTTAAAATCGGTTTAAAAATGCTACGGCTACGATCGTTTAAGTTAAAAAAAATTCACTTTTCGCAGCAAATTTTCATTTTCGTTGCGCTCTCATTTGATAGTGAGGGAGTTAATATTTTTTTTATGTATTTTTTTTAAAGCACATTAAAGCCTCTTTCCAAAACACTTAAGAAAACTAAAATCTATTGAATTTTTAATGAGTTATACTAAGTTTTATGCATGTAATTTATTTTATTAAATATATCACATATATGTATAAATATCGGTTTTTTCGGTTTTTAAGTTTCTTTCTTAGAAATGCTTTAGTGCTCTTCGTGTTTGATAAAGATCGCCGTCAGTATCTCGCTTTCGTGGCCAACAATAGTTGCAAAGCATAATGATTTTACTTTTTCCAACATAGCGCTGTTCAATTCTTAATATTTCCTGGTGAAATCGCTCACCTTGTTCATCACTAATTTGGCTTAAATTTGATGGGAACATATTCAAGTGAGCATGCAGATGGTGCAATTTAATGGACATTCTGCAACCCATAGCATGGTAGGCAGACAGCATTTCGGTTACTATCTTCAAATAATGTTCACTTTTTGTATTTCCAAGAAAATTTTCACATACTAAAACAAAACCTTTCCACGCAATTTTTTCTACCAACGTCATTTGTTGTACGAAATTTTCACTTTTCATCACTTATCGTATTTGTGGACCAACAAAGATACCTGTACATGTATATTATTTAATTTTATTATACATCTTGTAAAAATGTTATTTTTACGTTCTTTTAATTTCCCATAAGTTATTCGCGGAAAAATTTTTTCAAGATATTTGAAAGTTGACCCATTTTTGTCAAGTGCTTTAGCAAATTGTTTAATCAAACCCAACTTAATGTGAAGGGGTGGTAAAATAATATTTGTTGGATTTACTAAAGGAATATTAATGCTATTCTTTTCACCAACCACAAGTGCTGTACGAGGTTCCCAATCTGTTTGAATAAAATATTGATCCGTTGCTCGACTGTCCCATTCACAAAAATAGCAAGAATACTTTGTATTACCATCTTGCATGCCATTTAAAATAGTGAGTACTTTAAAATCTGCAACAATTAGCCGCTTATGAGTGTTGTAATCAATGACATTTAATAGTAGAGCCATACTTTCATAACATTCTTTGATGTCAGTTGCGTAAGCCAATGGTACTGATGGAAATGACCCTTTGTTATATAAAAGTACTGCCTTCAAACCTTTAAAAAAAAAAGAATAAAAACTGATTCCATAAAAAAATCTTTTCATATTACTTTTTGTAGAACCATCAATGAATAATCGCCAATCTTCAGGAATATGATTATATCCAAGTTTATCAAACAGTGAACTGACATCATTGCAATAAACCAAATTGCTGTTTTCAGTGCTTTCGCTAAATAGAGTTCCAAACAAGCCAGTTTCCTCAGATCTACGAAATAAGATGTTGATATTTTCCTCCAAAAAATTCCATTTAGACAGTTCTAAATCACGTACAAGATCATGAAATTCTGCTTGTGAAACGAAGTGTTGTTTATTATATTCACGTTCAGGCGGAATATATTCTGATGCTATACTTTCAGTACGTGTTGGAGATGGTTCAAAATCAGATGAAACCGGTGTTATTTCTGTTGCTTTTGGAACCGCGTCATCTTTCTGACGCGGCACTGTCTTAATGACATTATCAACATCAGCGTATTTTATGGATTTGTAGTGGTAACCTCTTGTGATCGTCAAACAGAAATAGCAATTATTTCTTCTATGTGCACGTTGTGAAATGCAAGTTACAGGTTCAAGAAATGGTAATCCAAAATAATCTTTTTGATTTATTTTCCACGATCTTAGCTCTGAGTAACATGATAACAGCCAACTGATGGTATATACTACATGCCGTGTATAAGGCGACGATT
Source organism: Cordilura impudica (assembly GCA_963682025.1). NCBI lineage: Eukaryota > Metazoa > Arthropoda > Insecta > Diptera > Scathophagidae > Cordilura > Cordilura impudica. The sequence continues at coordinate 105,950,186 of OY821521.1, forward strand.
AAAATAGTCTTCATAAAGTGGAATAATTTGTTTGTTTACAGATACATCAATTTTATGTCGTTTATCCACAAACAGTCCACAAATAAAACAAAAATTTTTATTTTTATCACACATTTTACTGCAATTACCAAGAAAGAGGCTTTAATGTGCTTTAAAAAAAAATACATAAAAAAATATTAACTCCCTCACTATCAAATGAGAGCGCAACGAAAATGAAAATTTGTTGGGAAAAGTGCATTTTTTAACTTAAACGATCGTAGCTCAGCCATTTTTTAACCGATTTTTAAAAAATAAGTTTTGTTTGAAAAGTGAAGCTCATATTTTTGAAACAAAAATCTGTTTAAAAACAGTAATCTTATAATATATTGAAGTTGTAACTTTAGGAATACCATTATTTCACTACGTTTGCTGTTAAAAAACAAACTTAACGAAGTGATCGAGAAAAACTGTAAGTATTTTCGTACTTTATGGACTCCAACAGAACAGAATTATAGCATGAGACCCCCTGCGTATTTTTTTTTTCATTTTTGTATTACTGTGTTATTAAATTGAAAAAATTAACGTCATAAAATCACTTTACTGGAATCAAAAAGCTGACTTTCGATTTGCTGACCTAGTGACAGAAAGTGCCCCTATTAACAGATGAGTTTGGCAAGTGTCCACTTTCCATTTTATTATTTATTCGGAATGCAAATTTCAGAACGCACTGGATGAAATGAATATTGGAATTAAAGTTAATGGCCAATATACTAACAGTATATGACATGCAGATGACACGACACTGTTGGCCGACTACATGGATGATCTTCAACAACTTTTAAATGCTGTAAGTACTTACAGCAACAATTACGGTTTTAAAATAAATAAAGAAAAAACCAAGTATGTGATAATCAGTAGATAACCGAACCCATATTCCGGATCTATTATTAACAAAAATAAAAGCTTACAAAAAGCAAGATAAGAACATAAATTATATGTTATTTATGGTCAGTCCTACTATACGGAGTTAAATCGTGAAATATGGCAGTTCGCACACATTTGAAAATTCCATTGACTGGCAGAGTATCGAAAAAAAGGGAACGAGAGAAATTAAAATTTATAAAACAACTTAAAATTGCCTTTTTCGGCCTTATTATTAGAGGTGAAAAATACGAATTGCTACAATTAATTCTAGAAGGCAGAATAGAAGGAAGAAGAAACATAAGATCTTAGATAGGCTTAAGAACTAGAGGTGAATTAGTTCATACAGCACGAAATGGAGAGAATTATTAATAATTATATCACACATTTTATATTTTTTATTTGTATTTTATTTGTATATACTTACAATAGTATTATTTTATTTTTACTTAAAACTTAAAAACTAAAAAGTTGTAAATATTTACTTATTGTATGTTTTTCATACAAAATTTGTTCATAAAGTCTACTTGAAGTACACTTTAATTTATTTTTGCATACGGCCCTTACTCTTTTAGTACTTTCATAAATATAGAAAACTTGCATGTAATCGCTTATATTCGAAATTGAGGGGTTGAAGTTTGCTAAAAGTGCGAACTTAGTAAAAGGAAAAAAATTAAGGAAACATAAAATCAGTATTTACACACAAAAAATTATAATAAAAAATTTGTTTTGCTCTACTGAACACTGAGATTCCCGGTTATTCCAGAGAACTACAGAAATATAATAGTGGGGGACTTTCGTTGTCCAATTTTTTTTAAAATTAAAATATGAGGTTAATTTTGAGAAATTCATTCCAAACAGTTTTAATATTATTCACTTTCCACGATATTTTTTCCCCAGTTTTTTAATTTATTTCAACTCTATAACTCCGAACTTCTGATTTGAAGGAAAACTTTTTTTAAATTTTATTTTCTTTGCGTTAACAATATGAAATATCTAAATTATACACAATATAAAAATTTGAAATATTAATATTATATTATTTTTCAGCTCATTCGATAACAACGAAAATTATATTATTATATTATAATCTTGTGTTAAAAAAACGGAACAGCAAAGATCATTTAATCAAAAACAAACAATTTTTAAAACATGCTTTTAAGGCTGGGCTACGCACGCGGAACCGTAACCGCAGGCAGACATAACTTAAAGCAACGAAAATTATGCAGTTATCGAAAAACGTTAATGTATCATATCAAGCCATAACTGGTAAAATATCTGAACCAACAAAAAGAAAATTTCAATTCTTTTGTCAAATATATGTGATGCAAGTAGTTTTATTTATACTAGCAGATTCCAGCGCTTGAAATTCGAGTGCAATTTCTAGGCGGCTATATTTTTCAGCTTAGCCAATTCATAAACCAACACTTTTATGGTTTATTATTATTGTGAATAAAGATAACAAGCTCATTAACAAACACATTAACAAATTTAATAAAACACACATAGCATATGGGTAATTCCATGTCTAATCAACCAATGGGTGTACACTACCTTCTCCAAATTGTATGATTTTTCGTAGGAAGACAGATTATTACAGAGCTAAAATAAGTGCAAAGTTTGAGGGCACTGGCACTTCTGTATCCGGAAATATGTGGTCTTGAAAATCGTAAAAAAAGGTCAAAATTTACAAAGTTGTACTTACTTAATTATCATTTTCTTGAAAAGTATTATAGTTACGCAACTCATCAAGGTTGCATTTGAAAGGTTAATTAATTACCTTTAATTTGATATACAACATGATTTTTTTTTGGAAAGGTCCAAGATCACATCTCTTGACCTATAATTCGGGAGGCTATAGCTGTAAAAACGACAATTTTAAAAATCTGAAAAAAATATATGTTTAAGATTGGTTCCTTCCCTAAAGTTCCAAAAAATTTCAGACTGGGGGTATGCTTGGATCCAGAAATATTTATCATAGAGTAAAGGTAGATATTTAAAAAGTCGGTGCTGTTACTGTTACTGTTTATGAATGTGGTTGGTTGTGCTCGTGAGCGTCGGCGGGCTATGCACGCACGCCGCTATTTGTTTCTGGTTCTTTAGCTCTGTACTGTACTCAGTACAGACCTGTGTTAGGGTTGGTTTGACAGGTAATTATGTTAGAGCGAGACAACAGTATAAATGTTGTCGGGTGTGGTTCGTAGTGTCAAATAACTTGGATATAGAGAAATTATTGAAAAACGAGAAGTCAAAGGAAGCACCACGAAAAAAAAACCATTCTAAGCACGCTGCTTTAAAAAACCACATGTGTTGCTATAAAATCAATATTTTTAAATAAAACCAAAAGTGTTCAAAGTGATTGTTTTTTGCCTCTGTAAACAATATGTCATTTAATACAATATATTGTTGTAATCCATTTAAAAAAGTTGCTCATGTCCGGAATGCAAGAGGACTTCGAAAAGTTCAGCAATGGATGACTGGAATTAGTAATAACATTTCAATATCAAATAAATTATGTGATATATGCAGAAGAGAACTTTATAAATTAAAAGGAAGTGTAAACAATAATATTCAATCTATGAACGAGCCAGAAAACGAGACTTCAGACTCGGAAAGTGAAGCATCAGTTTCGGGAGATGTTCGAATTTCTAAGTTAAACGAAAGTTTAACATATTTACAAGAATCTCCAATATGTTCGAGAAAAATTCCATTAAAAGGGTATACAACTAGAAAGTTAGAAAAAATAACAACATCAAGTAAAACCAACATTTTCCCAAATTCAACACCTTCAACCTCTCACGTATGCCCAGAATCGGAAATAATCGAACAACTAAAAGAAAAGTTTAAATCAATAACTAAAAACAGTGATAAAATTCAACTTTTAACTATTTTACCTAAAAGCTGGACATTGAAAAGAATGGAGGAGGAATTTCAAATAACAAATTTCATGGCACGAAAGGTAAAAAACTTGGTTGAGACCGAAGGCGTATTGAGTACACCGAATCCAAAACTTGGAAAACGATTGCCATTAGAAATTGTTGATGTGGTGAAAATCTTTTATGAAACTGATGATGTCAGCAGATGTCTACCAGGATGTAAAGACTACGTGTCAATAACAGAAAATGGTGTAAAAGTAAAAAAAAATAAAAGACTTTTACTCGGAAATCTTCGAGAAGTTTATGCTTTATTTAAAGAAAAACATGAAGGGATAACTATTGGAATTTCTAATTTTTGTGAACTTCGGCCAAAAAATGTGGTTCTAGCAGATGCGTCAGGAAGCCATAATGTATGTGTTTGTAAAATACATCAAAATACAAAACTAATGCTCCACGCAATAAACCTGAAAAAATTGACAGAAAATGTGCAGGATTTTGTGCTGGAAACTTATAAAGATTGTTTAAAAAGACTTATATGCAATCCCCCATCACCAAATTGCTACCTTGGCAGATGTAGCATGTGCCCAGATATACAAAATTTTAAAGAGAAACTTGGTGAATTATTATTAGAAAATGAAATTGATGAAATCATATATAAACAGTGGATAAGTGTAGATAGAGACTCTTTGGAAACTATTATTAAAGAAACTGATTCTTTTCTGGATTCTTTATGCGAAAAACTGCAAACTCTTCTACCCCATTCATTCGTATCTAAAGAGCAGGGTGCATTTATGGCTCACAAAAAGTCTGCGTTGGAAGAAAATGAGTATTTAGTAATTTGCGACTTCTCCGAAAATGCAACTTTTGTGGTTCAGGATTCTGTGCAAGGCTCTTTATGGAATAATAGCCAGGCCACACTATACCCCATAGCAATTTATTACAAATCAAATGGAAAATTAGAAACTACAAATTTTATAATAATATCAGACTGTCTAATACATAATACCATAGCAGTTCATTTATTTCATCGCCACCTAAATGAGTTTTTAAAAAACAAGTTTTTAAAAATACCAAAGAAAATTTTTTATTTTTCCGACGGTTCTTCCGCTCAATTTAAAAATAAAAAAAACTTTGCCAATTTATGCCATCATAGCGAAGATTTTAATTGTTCCGCTGAGTGGCATTTCTTTGCTACCAGTCAAGGCAAAGGACCTAGTGATGGTCTTGGGGGAACGGTAAAGCGTGAAGCACGAAGAGCCAGCTTGCAACGTCCATTCGAAGATCAGATAACTACTCCTCTCCACTTGTATAATTGGTGTCAGCAAACTCTTCAGAACTGCAACTTTGCATATTTAACGGAAAAAGATTATGAAGAAGAAGAGAAATTGCTAACTGATAGATTTATAGGATTACGTACAATTCCGGGAACTGAAAAGCAGCACAGCTTCATACCAATTTCAAAAACACAATTACAAGCTAACATTTATTCCGTTGATAGCAAATTTGTAATTGAAAACATTTATAATAAAACTAAACAACAACAACAGCATTCATCATAATAATGTCAACAACAACAACAACAACAACAGCATTCATCATAATAATGTCAACAACGCCAACAACAACAACAACAACAGCATTCATCATAATAATGTCAACAACGCCAACAACGCCAACAACAACAGCATTCATAATAATAATAATTCACTTGTTAAATATCTACCTTTAGTCTATGATAAATATTTCTGGATCCAAGCATACCCCCAGTCTGAAATTTTTTGGAACTTTAGGGAAGGAACCAATCTTAAACATATATTTTTTTCAGATTTTTAAAATTGTCGCTTTTACAGCTATAGCCTCCCGAATTATAGGTCAAGAGATGTGACCTTTGACCTTTCAAAAAAAAAATCATGTTGTATATCAAATTAAAGGTAATTAATTAACCTTTCAAATGCGACCTTGATAAGTTGCGTCACTATAACATTAATCAAGAAAATGATAATTAAGTAAGTACAACTTTGTACATTTTTATAGTTTTTCCCGATATTCAAGACCTCATATTTCTGTATCCAGATGCGTCAGTGAACTTAAATTTTTCTTATTTCTCGGATACACTTTAATCCTGCCAAAATTCAGCCAATTTGGAAACAGTGATGTAAAAAACAGCCATATTTTAAGTTGAGTTCAGATGGTTTAACCCATATGTATAATTTTATGTGTGTGTAAGTAGCAACTTTAAATGCAATTTACTCAAAATAGAGGGGAAAATTTAAAAATCTGTAAATCTGCAAAACGGCTAAAAAGAAATTCCTTTCAAATAATATGCGTTTGGTCAAAATTGGGTAAAATGGTAGAAAAACATCAGTCCCAAGAAATCGCCTAGCCTTTTAATATTATAGATACCTACAACATAACGCTTGTTTATGTCACTTAAGCTTTTTTCGCTATCATGCTGGCAACCTACTGATAACATTTGTGGTGGTTAAGATAAAATGATAAAAAAAAATCAATTTTCTGTTTTCATCTTTTATTTTTTATCTACAAAAATTTATTTAATCTTTTTAAAAATTTATTCAAAGGTTATATTGAACATGTAAACAAAGTAAAAGCTTCAAAATAAAAATTTATAAGAATAAAAAACACATTAATTATTGTCTCCTTGGTCGGTTACAGGTAGCGAATCTTTGACTGATTATAAACATTTCGGATTTAATTTGGAAAGGATATTTTCATTGAGTTGACATCGCTTGCGAAAATGTCTTCCAATCTTTGAAATCGAAATGATTCATTACAATGCAATTATAGCCTGATGGATAAGTTCATGCAATGGATATTATTGTATACCATTCACCAGACAATAAAACACACACTTACCTTTGACATATTGCTCGAACAATTGAATCGGTCATATCAAAACACTCTTAAGTTAAATTTTTTTCCAACATGTTTTTTTTTTTGCTGAAAATGGCTTCTTAAAGGGAGATGCGCATTCTGGGTATAAACCACTTAAGTCGATACATTCATTCCTCTTCCAATAATACTGCGTGAAAGACGTTCATTGCATAAACAACATTGGTCAGTGATTTAAGGGGTTTTTGCATTAGATGGCGGGAATAGTTTATGACTGAGTTTGACGTTTTAAATTAAATTTAAATCAAATTTTTTTTAATCAAATTTAAAGCAAATTTTGCTTTTTTCTGATTGGTTCAACAATATTCCAATCTTCCAATTTGAAAACAATCGTCATCAATTTCATATTTGTAGATTTGTTAACTTCAATTGGCTTTTGCTCAACTATTTGTGCGCAAAGTAATTTTAGCTTGAAAAATGTCTTCAAATGAAGTTGAGAGTGATGGTGAGTCGAATAATATACTAATTATCGAGGAAACCAAAAAGCTCCAAGATCTACCTGTGAAAATTGCAGGCAAGTTTTCCATAAACCTTTATTCAGTTTACGTTTTTTATCGGGGCCTATATAAACCTAACATATCGATTATTTATTGCAGATGTAAGAAGGAATGTTTTGTACCAAGATGACATTGACTTTTAAATTTCAACTTCTTTTCAACAAAAAATGAGCAGGATATATTTCTTCAATCATTTATTGATAAGCGTCCTCGAAAAGGAAATTCTACACAGAGTCAAAATGCTTTTCGGTTCCATTGTTTTAATACATACTGGTAAAGTTAAAGTCTGCTGAAGCCAGAGTTCGCAGACTTTGTGATTTGCTTAATGAAGGATTTCACCCGAAAGGAAATACAGTGCCTCCTGAAAAAGGACTCCCTAGAAAAAGGACACATTACGCAGGAAAAGACATTGAATATCTTGATGCACGATTGGATGTCAAAAAACGAAAAATATCCAGATCTCGGTGTAAAGTACAAATTTTACTTACAATACTTTAGTGAAAACTTTCCATTACATTTGGTCGACCACAACCGATACATGTATAACTTGCGAAGAACTACATATTAATAAAAATAAAACAATCAAACTTATAAGAAAATGCAAAAGGTTCGGTAGAAGCTCAGTTAATGATCCATAAAAGACATGCCAAGAAGTTTTACAACAAAATTTTATCAGTTCAAGATCTTTGTAAGGAACGATATGATATTGCAGCTATAACATTCGATTTTATGCAAAATCTACCCTTGCCCCATATACCTATACAAAACATTTTCTATTTACAGCAATTATGTGTTCACTGTCTTGGTATTAAGAATTTAAAAATAGGCAAATCGGCATTTACATGTATCACGAAGCCAATGAGGTTTGTTCAATGTTAATGCATTATGTAAAAAATAATATTGGGCCACATATTAAGTACTTATATCTTTTTTCCGACGGCTAGCAGGGTCAAAATAAAAATAATACATTGTTGAGATTTATGTTGGTTTTGACTGTAAAAGATTTGAAAAAGTTTATCAGTATTTTCCCATACGTGGTCATTCGTTTTTACCAAAGGACCGTGATATTGGAGTCATAAGAAAAATTTTCGAAATCATGATCGTATCTACGTCCCAGGAGAATACATTGATTTGATTTCGAACTTCAGCTCAACACTTACGGTCATAGATCTAAAAACTGAAGATATTTTGGAATTTAAGATATGGTGGCAAAATTAGTACCAAACATGTAAGAGTGTTAAATTCGGCTGTGCCGAATCTTTGATACCCTCCACCTCGGTTTGAGTATTGATAATAAATGTAAACAATATATTTGAAAAAGTAAACAATTTGTTAAACTTAATACCAAATTATTTCAGCAAATTCTTTGGGCTGACCCGCTTAACAGATGATTTTTGTTTATTTCAAGAGTTGGTCTATAAAGCTTTCTCACATTAGTAATTCGCGCTCCAACAAGTAAAGATCGCTTCCGTCTTTTCTATTATTTCGGATAAAAGAAAACACGTTTCCGTGTTAGCTTTTTGGTTATCGTGGTTGCTGATCGGCATGCATTTAGGTTATATACCTATATGCAAGCGTTTCCGGTTATATAATATAACCTCTCGTTTAATTTAAAGTTTTTGCAAATTAAATAGCTCGCCTCAACCTTCATTGCGAAAAAGCTCTCTCAATTTTTATACCCTATAACACTATGTGGTTTGGGTATAATGACTTTGTGCTGCTGTTTGTAACAACCAAAAATATTTGACCTACACCCATCTTTAATTATACCGATCGAATCAGAATCACTATCTGATTCGATTTAACGATGTCCGTCCGTCCGTCCGTCCGTCCGTCTGTGTGTCCATGTAAAGCTTGTAATCAAACTGCAGGTCGCAAATATGAATATATTTTGACGAAATTTGGTATTTGATCTTTTATCAGCCATGGAATGAACGCTATTGAAATTGGTGAGAATCGGTCCATGTTCAGACTTAGCCCCCTACAAATGACCCCTATGAAATCAGCATATATTTCCATAAGATCCAAATCATCATACAAATCTTACTCAAATTGGATATGAATGTATATGTTACATCCATTAATCAGTAGTCCAAAAATGATCCCTATTGGACAGCTCTTAGTCATAGGCCCCATATAGAGCTCCTTCCCGATCTTCACTTAAATCTATCAAAAAACAAAAATATTGCACTGATTCTTCTCAAATTTTGTTTGTATATATTTTTGCAAAATACAAGAGACTTTACCAAACAGACTTTGGTCAGGATCGATCAATTTTTGGGCCTAGTCCCCATATAGATATAGCATCCGATATGAACTTTTTCATATCTGCAGCCGAAAAAATTAATAAAATTCCCACTCAAATTTGGTTTTTGCTTATTTTCTATATCCAGTTAGTTGGGCTTGAGAGATAGGGTCTCTAAACGCATGGTATAGGGTATCGTATAGTCGGCCTAGACCGACTATAATTTTCTTACTTGTTTTTGTTAAAATATTGCCATATTTAAAAAATAATTTAATATTAGATTTTGTGGTAACAGAAAATAACACAATAAAATACAAAATCTAATCCAGTGAAGCCAACTTTTGATTTTGAATTAAATTATGTTAATAAAATATATTTTCATTTATTGACTCTAAATACTACTACCTGGGAATTATTATCGAACTTAAATTTTTTGGGTTTTACTTTGCCTACCATGGTTCAAATAAGGGATGCCAAACGCAAAAAACCAGATGTCCCAAAAATTTAAAATAAGATAATTTGTTATCTTCATTTTCTGAAAAACTTCAAATTTTCATCCACAAAAAATGTGAAAAATAATATACAAATAACATTCTCATCAAATTGCGCTTTATTTATGTAAAAATTTTTATGTTCGCAATTCTTAAATATCATTTGAGGTTTTCTAAACTTCATAGAATTTAAATTAATGTTTTCTTATCCTGAATGCTATTAATGTCTCCTGAACGGCAATATTGTTTTTAAATGTAAACATTTTTAAATGTGTTTTTTGCATTTCAATTTGTGTTTAAAGAATAAAATTCATATTTTCAAAATTCAATTTATGTCTTCTAAATTTCAAGTCATTAGTTCCGACGTTTTAATATGATTTTCTGAAATTGAATTGATATTTTCTAATTTATAATTGGAAATATGAATTCCAGTTTTTTAGAATTGATATTTTCTTAAATTTGAATGGAAAATTTAAAAGGTGCCATTTTATATTTATGTGAAAAATAATGCTTTAGTAATTATAAACGATTTTTGTAGCTATGTAGAACTGTTGACATTCATTTTAAAATAGAAAAAACTATAGCAAAGCTATTTAGAAGAAAATTTGTGGCGCCATCTACTGTGGCATAGTCATACTGCGCAAAATGAAGTGCCACTCTGTTTGTTAATGCAAAAGAAATGTATTTTCCCATAAACAAAATATTGTAGAATTTTATATAAATAAAAAATTATATACCAATTTATTATACCCTATACCACTATGTGGTTTGGGTATAATGACTTTGTGCTGCTGTTTGTAACTACCATAAATATTTGACCTAGATCCATCTTTTATTATACCGATCGAATCAGAATCACTTTTTGATTCGATTTAACAATGTCCGTCCGTCCGTCCGTTCGTCCGTCCATCGGTCTGTGTGTCCATGTAAACCTTGTAATCAAACTACAGGTCGCAGCTATGAATATATTTTGATGAAATTTGGTATATAAGCTTTCATCGACCATGGGATGAACGCTATTGAAATTGGTGAGAATCGGTCCATGATCAGACCTAGCCCTCATACAAATGAACCCTATGAAATCGACATAAATTGCCATATGATCCAAATTGTCGCATAGATCCTAGTCAAATTAGATTTGTATGTGTATATTACATCCATTAATGAGTAGTCCAAAAACAATCGCTATGGGACAACTCTTAGTCATAGGCCCCATATAGAGCTGCTTCCCGATCTTCACTTAAATCCATCAAAAAACAAAAATATTTCACTGATTCATCTCAAATTTTGTTTGAATATATTTTTGGAAAATACAAGAGACTTTGCCAACCATGGTCAGAATCGCTTCATTTTTGGACCTAGTCACCATATAGACATATCATCCGATATGAACTTTTTCATATCTGCAGCCAAAAAAATTAATAAATATGCTACTCAAATTTGGTTTATGCTTATTTTCTATATCGAATTAGTTGGGCCTAAGAGATAGGGTCTCTAAACGCATGGTATAGGGTATCGTATAGTCGGTCTAGACCGTCTATAATTTTCTTACTTGTTTCTAACATGCGGTTATTATGGATATACATATATAAAATATATGTTTATTATTTTATTATTTAATATATGTATGTATGTATGTATATGTAAATATTGCACACAAAAAATACAACACCAAAATACTACAAAATCAACATCAATGCATTATATATTTCTTTTTTTAGCTAATAAATATATATAAATTTTTTTAATAATAAGCGAAAACCATACGTTTTTCCATAATTCTTTTACAAATACGACCATAAGTAATAGAGTTACCGACTTTAACGATTAACATTTATTATCATTAGTATTATTTTAATAATATTTATGCTCAATAATTAACAAACTTCCGTTTTTATATGCGAATTTCAAGAAATAAATCATAATAATACATTTAACAAGTTAAAACCTTAATTGCAATTTTATAGTAATCCAGTAAATTTGCATTACGTTTTTAACAGGGTAACATTATTCATCACTAGTGGCAGCAAGCAATAATGATAGAACTAACTTAAGGCCTAGTTAACCACACATAACAGTAACGTAACGTGTCAGCTGTTTTTTAGTTACATGAAAAGCGTTGTGACGTTCCGGTTTCGTTCAGTAATGTTCTAAATGCTTTTCATGTATATGTATATTATATATATGTATATTATTTAGAGTATTTTGATTATTTGCAAAATTTGCGATGTTAAATGGTGTCTCGGCTAGCTATAATTCATGGCAATGAACAAGTCAATGGCTAGTGGAGACCGCTAATGTTGAAATGACAGAAATTCTGCATTAAACCCTGCCATTAATTTAAAGTTTCATTCCATTTTGACGTTTAAGTATTTTAAAATGGCGCAACTTAAATCAAATAAAAGCCAAATTAATAATTTCATTAATATGTATCGCGAATATGAGTGTTTATGCAACTACAAAAGTGAAAACTATAAAAAACGGATTTAAAAAGAAAAGCGTGGGAGGAAATTGGACACAAATTTAAGTGTTTACATTTCAAAGACATTTTGGATATGGAATGTCTAGACATAATTTGCCCACTTCGCGTTTTAACGTTATCATATTTCTCTGACTTGAACATGAACATTGGCCATGTATTTCAGCTAGTCGAGACACCGTGTTATAAAAATCCCAGAATTTTGATTTTTATTATATATATTATATATATTTTTAATTTAATATACATATGTATGTATATGTAAATATTTCACACAAAAAATACAACATCAAAAGTTATTGTTGTGTTTTTCTTTAAATAAATTAATACATATTTTTTTTTTGTAAATTTACATTGTTTTTTTTTATTAACAACTAGGTAGTTTAGCATTATTTGATTTAGATGTTGGTGAATTTTTACTCCCTTTATAATATCCTCTGCATGTCGATAAAATTTTGGATCGATTTTTAACCCCTTTCCCGTTACCCAATTGATCTGAAGCTTTGCAAGCAGGCTCGTGGCGATGAAAAAAATGATCTAACAAATATTTTTTAATGATGCCAAAACAATGGAAACTTTTAAATTTTTCTATCAAAGTTGATAAAAAAAAATGTACAAAGACTTAGTTTTTATTATATTATTACCACAACGACCACAAAAACAACAAGTCCAGCTATGACAACAATACAACATTTAGAACAAGAGCAATATAGAAACAAGAGCAATATAGAAACATCATATTTTTAATTTTTTTTTACTTTTTCAGAGATTTCCCTGGACCTGTTCCACCGATTTTAATGATTTTTGAAACAGAAATCTTTCCATGATCTAGGTGAATCATTCTCACTAAAAATAATCACCCTTGCTGTCCTATTGAGGGCGTGATCGTGACAAGAACAACATAGAAAATCATATTTTTCAAGACTTTTTATAGTTCTTCATTCAAATCTCGGGCCCTAATCAACCGATTTGGGTGATTTTAAATAGCAAGCTTCACAGAATGTTAGTAAATCATTTTTTATACCAATGAGTATCCTAGCTGCCCAATTGAAGTTGTCATCGCGATTTCCACAGACGACAGACGGACAGATGGACAGACGGACATCGCTATATCAACTCCGCTTGTTATAAGGATCGCAAATATATATATTTTTTTTCTAATTATTACAAACGGAATGACAAACTTATATGTATATACCCTCTGCACACTGTGTATAAAAACATGTTTGTCAACTGAATCTTATGGAAAAAAGTCCCAAAAGTCCCGAAAATGTCATTCCCACCTTCGACATATATGAGTTTTCAGTATGATTGAGATCGAAACGGAAATATTATAGTCGAGGAATATATTGATGGATTGATTAAACTTCCATCAGCCAAATCCTATGATTTAAAATTTACCACCAATAAAAAAAATTGACGATTTAAAACAAGATAAGGATAGCATTCTGGAAGAGTATATGCCATTTTATAACAACATTTTTGGCTGGTCAACTGCAAATATTGAAGATAATCGCGATGAGAATGAAGGAGAATATAACTATGTACCTTAATGCCTGTTTTCTGAATAGGCGATTATCTTTTATCCCAACGAGAAACTGCCGGTTAAAGAAATTTGGTTTTCTCAATGTCTGGTTTGCTTCTATTTTGTCGCAAAGCTAACCGGCACTCATCTGCCAATTATTTATTTATCGTACAGATAAATTATTCTCCCAACTTTCATATCAATTTTGAGAGGCATTGCCAACTGAAAATAATTCTCCCAACTTTCATACGTATTTTGAGAGGCATTGCCAACTGAAAATAATGTTTTTGTCGGTACATTGAGAAAACCAAAATTGGTAACAGGCAGTTTATCGGTACAATAAATTTATGTCGTGGTTAAGTAACAGCCAGTTTGACGGTACATTGAGAAAACCGGCATAAATATATTAAAACATGACAAATTAGTACACGTAATATGTTAATAAGATTATTTGTAAGTATAATTTTTAATAACTAGCAGATTCTAGCCCTCGAAATGCGAGTGGAAATTCAAGGAAATTTTATTTTTTCATTAAATAAAGACCCTAAGGGTATGCTAATCAATTATAGCTAATTCACAATTCAACACAAAAAAATAAACTCATTTTTATTACAAACCCATTAACAAATTTAATAACCACACACATATCATTGTATAATTTTATGTATGTGTTAGTTGAAACTTTAAATGCAATTTACTCAAAATAAAGGAAAAAATTAAAAAATCTATAAATCTGCAAAACCGCTAAAAAGAAATACCTTTCAAATACTGTACGTTTGGTCATAATCGGGATAAGACGGTAGAACAAAACATCGGTCACAAGAAATCACCTATTAATATTATAGATAAGCAATAAAAAATATGATTACTACGATTGTTTTGGTTAAGTTACATACCACTTACCCAATTTCTCGCTAAAACAACATAAGTCAAGAACAGATTTTCAGGTTTTTTTTCATTATATCTATGAATAAACTGTGAAGGTTATTCGCTATTTTAATTTTTTACCACTCAAATACTAAATTAAGCATAAATAGTCCTTTAAAACTCATTTATTTGTGTATGAAACAGTTTTATTGATTCCTAAAATATTCTAATTGAGTGACATATGAGGTTTTTGAAATGACCGATTCAATCATAAAACACGAAATTAATATTTATTTGTAATATTATTGTGATATCGCTGTAATCACTTTTACTGTTCCGTTAAAGAGAATTTGGTCTAAACCCTTATGTGCTGCAAGGTACCCGGAATTTACGTAGAAAACTAGCATTTTCACAATAAATATCTAGTTAAAACATATAAAAGCTAACATTTTTAATACATATTTAGTACGCGTATAAAGTTGGTGATTACCTTTTTAGAATAAATACAGAACTTTATGTAGTGTTGTGCTTTTTATTATTTGTGCGACTTATTTTCTGAGCGATGAAGTTGACATTTTTTACGTAAAATAAATGAAATGAATTCAAACGCATGAGTTTGCTCTAAAAGATTTAAATATACTGACATAAATAATATATTCAGTTAACTAGTAAGCATTGAAGAAAATTCAACCACTCTAACGGCTATGAAGAATATATTCCACCGTTATACCAAATAACATTGCAAACTTTAGACACTGAAATGGCATGTCCTATAGAAGCAAATGAAGATTCGTTTGACTCGGAAGAAAGCAATGATTATGAGAATGATGAAGTTCAGACAAGAAGTTAACTTTGTGGTGAAGATGGAACTTGCTGGAAACTTAACCCCTTTTCCAGAATATCAGACTGTAAACCAAAAATTTAAATTAGAACCAGCCAAAGAAATATTTAAAAGTATTTTTTCAAGTGAAATGTGTGACATAATTCTTAGAGAAACAATTCGTAAAGGACAGAAAATTATATTAATATATTAGACGGGATATACATACGTGCAAAGTCTGATAAAGCAGATGCTTTTCGAGACATTTGGGTGAAGCTAAACGCCAATTTAGGTCAAAGTTATAAGCCTAGAGAATGCATAACTATTGATGAGCAAATGTATGGATACCGCGGGCGTACCAATTTTACCCAGTACATGCTACCAAAGCTTGAAGAATATGTCATACAAATATTTTGGGCTTGCGATTCACGTAAGTCTTACCATTTACATGGCCAATTATATACCACCAAAAGGCGAGCGTCAAACCAAAATAGGCTAAAAATAGTTTTAGATCCGATTTTTTCTTTTTAAAAACTCAGGAAGAAACATTACTACAGAACAACAACAAACAACAATGAACATTCGATTAATAACCCAATGTGTGCAAACTAGTCGAAAGATCTGCACTAAAATTTTATTTGTTCTTTTTATTTATTTATTGAATTTTTGTTTTTTTATGTTGCAGATTTCTTATATCATGAAACAAATCGTTTACGTGTATATTTTAAGTTGGAAACACAACTGGGACGAACGACGAATTTTTCGTTCCGAATATCGTCGTCAGAAATAAAATATATTTGGGTATATGAAAATGCACACAATCAGTGCGTCGAACGTAATACGTAGTGCGTAACGAACTCTGCGATAGGTTTATTTCTATTTCTTACGCCGACGAACGACGAATAAATGGTGCAGAGTGGCCGTATTTTATTTTAGTTTTTCAAATGTTTTAGTAAATAAAGTTATTTTTGTCTTTAAGAATTGTTTTATATTTTATGTATAACTTATAAGTTAAATAAAATATATTTTTAATTGCATAATTTTTTGTTACATAGTTTTTTGTTAATATTTATTTTTTTTCGTTTAGTGATTCTTTTTCAAATATGGTCACACTATCAGCAGCAACATGTAAACAAAAATGACATAAAATTAATTTATTTATGAAAATTTACGTAATTTTTTCAGAATTAAAAAATTACACGCTGCCATTCAAAAATTAAAGCTTTTAACATCCTGAACATGATGTTTACAATTCTAATAACTCGTACAAGGTTAAAAATTCTCTTATTTTTGCAATATTTATTTATATAAATTACAAACAATTTCAAATGACGTTACAGCTGTTATGTGAATTCGTCGTAATTGTATTTCATTCGACGTATTTACGCAACGAATTGTTGCCGACAAATGCGTCGAGCTGTGCGAAATTCGTCGTTCGTCTCAGTTGTGTTTCCACCTTTATATAGACTTTTATATATGTATATATAAGCAGAGCTACTAACAATTTCAACAAATATATTTACAATGGCCGCATTCCCATATAAAACATGTCCAGGTACCCGGGTATCTTGGAATGCAGTTAAGGGTGTTAAGAGTAAATTGGTCTCTCACGCAAACTGTACGGCTGCAAAAATACTAAATTGTTTAAAAGTTAGTAGTCCTCAAGAAGTTTCAGACATGCAGATTATCAATTTCAATGAAAAAATTATGGTTGAAAACGCCAAAGGCACACGGGTACCTATATGCGCACATAAGGGTTAAGCGACACTTCGCTGTCATGAAATATGTAAACAACAAGCAATGTGCACTTAGGCTAAAATTGTTTTTGCTGTAAATTAATAACGGTGTTTCATACAATGAAGGTAAATAATCGATTTTCATCAAAAAACGAACATAAATTTTTATTTCGGTTAAGATATTTTGACAGTTTTGGCTCGATATGTTTTGACATTTTGTAAATCTCATATATAAATCGGAAGGAAAAATAGGATATTTTGTTGGATTTTTCAAGTGGCCGTGGCACCTCCCATATAAAGTGAATTTTTAACATCTAATTTTAACATATAATATAGGTAGTACTACGGCAGCAAGAGTTCTGAGACTATGTATGTACATGTGCATGTTGAACTAATTTTGCAGAAAAAATGAGCGGGATCAGATCAGTGGGCGTGGCACCCCTCATACGAAATATATATTTATTTAGTATCATATACATAACTGGAGTACCATAATAGAAAAACACTTGTGACTTTGTCTGAGTTCTAAAGTTATTATTATTAGTAGTTGCCCAAAAAATGGGCGGGATCGCAAAATGCACCTCCTTTTTAAAAATATTTGCTAGTACCGAAAATAAAAAATTGCCAAAATTTAAAATAGCAGCAACAAAAATCGACAAAATCCAAAATCGCCTAAAATAAATAATACGGTGGGTGTAGCAAATCGCATCGGGTTACAGCTAAAATATAAATACTCGTTTTAAGGATAAGTGTGTGTGTTTTCTTTTTTTTTTTTTTTTTTTTTGTAAAAACGTAAATAATATATGCGGCTTCCTAAGCTTCCTAAATTTGTGCAATATATATTCTGACCTTAAGGGAAAAAAAGACGAAAACGAAAATGGGGTGTTCGCCCAATAAACAAAGATAACAAGTGGCTACCACCGGAAAGTTTTTGTCAATATAAACATACACGAATGTCAAGAAGTCTATTCGATTCACTTTTAATTGGTTTACAGAGAGATTGGATATTATGCTGATGTGATTAAAGAATGATATTACATTTTATGATATTAAAATATATATTCTAGATATTTAGCACATCTATCCAGTCGATACTGTAGGAAAAATTGTTTTGAAGACGTGCAGAGATAGTTTACGTAAGTGAACCTACAACGAAACAATACGGGTACATTGAAAATAATTGTGGAACATGCCATATTGTGACGGAAAGCATGAGGCCATTAAATGTCCTGCAAATTTCGGATCGATGTTCTACAATTATAAAAAGTACTTCAGCATTGCTTTAAAGGCAGTGTGCGAGGCTAAGTATAATTTTACAGCATTAAGTGTTGGAAGCTATGGGAGCCAGATTGATTCAGATATGTATAAATTTGGCATTTACCTTGGTTATACTATATCTTTGGTTTTTAAATATTAAATTAAATCTTCTTTTAATGAACAGGTATATTCCGTTTGCCCCATTGGGTGATGCTGCAATGCCAGACAAAATACATCTTCCCCCCGGCAAGCCATTGTACCCTTCTTCCATATGCAGGATCAAATTTGGACAGAACAAAAACTATTTTTGACATAGACTTTCACGTGCTCGGAGAGTAACTGCAAGTAGTTTTGGAATATTGTCTGCATGTTTGAGAATATTATTCACTGCAATCGAATGTTCTTAAATAAAACTCTATAATTATTAAAAAAATTTAAAAATTTATATAAGATGTTTTAAAGTAGAAATTACTCTAATCAGGCTTTCAAGGTCATGGGTTTCAAATGCAAATAAAAGATTATTCCATTTTTTCAATCCGACGTTTCGTTGGGATTATTCCAACATCTTCAGGGATTTTGATTTATTGAATATATAATCTTTTTTTGTCAGTTTTACATTTAAAAACTTTTAACTATGTAGTAAAATACGAGTAAACAGCACGACATTAAACACACAATTATTAAAAATAAATAAATATAAAATAAAATATCACAGATTAAACTTTTTCTTAATGTTAGTATCACAGTTGAACTTAAACTTAAATTTATATTTAACGCTAAACAAATTTCAAACATTTGTTATAAAATTTTAGATTTGCAAACTATTTTGTAAATGGAGCAGCGGTTTTTTTCAGAACCAAATGATACATGTATAAATAAATGTTAATAAAATTTAAATTTTAATGAATACTTTTTGTTCTGGTTCTAAACAAAGTTTATGGATCTTAATATTTAATTAATATTTAATATAGAGTTAAAAAAATTAACAACTAATCAATATTTAAAATTTTTTTATTCGAATTTTTATTTGTTTTTAAAAGTGTTCTTACCTATAAATGAAATAAATTAACATTAACTGCTAATTTTTTGATGTACGATTATGATTTACGATGTTGTCGGGTTGAGTGCTATTCCCTCCTGCACTGCGACCAAGTAGATCTATTGTGCACCCTCTTTCAGATTCTTGTTCTCTCCTGTTTTATTAGTTCTTTACAGCGTTTATGAACTTGATGATATCCTTCACTGCCCATGTTTTGTATGCCTCCTCCCTGATTTCAGATTCGCCAAAAAGTTTGTGCCTTAGATATGCAAATGCTGGACACTTTGTCGGTATATGCTCCATGGTTTCATCATCCTCCAGGCAGTATCTGTACGTTTCATTTTCAGCCAAATGCATTTTGTATAGGATGTAGTTGCACGCATAATGTCCTGTGAGTGCCCCACATAGGAGTCTTAGATTCGATCTGTTCAATATTATGGCATATCTTTTCCTTTTTTCGCTTCGATGCAAGAATTTTTTTGAGTTTTGAAGTAGTAATTGTCCATTAATCCATCTGTCGATTTTCTCTGTTATGTCTTTTCTGGTGAATCCGAATTGAGGGTTTGGACCAATAAATGGTGTTTCCGCTCCACGTCTTGCCTGTTCATCGGCCTTCTCATTTCCTTCATACCCTTTGTGACCTGGTACCCATACAAGCGTCACTTCATTAAGTTCAGTTAGTTTATTTAGGGCTCTATGGCTTTCGAGTACGGATTTATGGTGGTATACCGATTTGTCCAGTGTTTTTAGAACAGCCTGGCTATCCGACATTAGATTTATCTTCGTCCTTGTCAGGCTTCCTTCCAATAGTTTAGTAGTAGCAGCTTTTAGTGCGTATAGTTCCGCTGTAAATATTGTGGATTCATTACGTAGGGGGATATGGAGTTTGCACCTTAGTCCGTAAACTCCCGCTCTTAATCCTTCTGTTGTTTTGGATCCGTCAATGTACCACTTCTGGACATCTTCATGCAGCCATGTAGGGTTAGATTCCCACTCGTTAGATTCCTGCTCGGGATATGGACAGTGTAGTTCTTTTTAAGTTCCAAAACCGGATCTATCTGATCACTACATAAAGTCATATCTTTGATGCTTTTGGCTTTATTAAGGATCTTCAGGTGTCCTATATGATCACCTTCCTTAAATTTGTATAGTCTGTGAAGGTCAATAGCTTGTTTAAAATCTTCTCCTTGGCTCGATAAGTGCAGCGGAGTGAGATTTAGGATAACATCTATAGCTGCCATAGGAGTTGTTCTCATTGCTCCCGTGATGTTCAAACATACTAAACTCTGTATTTTGGATAATTTTAAACGTGCTCCAGTCTGGTTTGTCTTCTGCCACCATATAACTGAGCCATATAAAATACCCGGAAGGATCATTTATTCATATATCCACAATGACATTTTATGGTTTAGATCAGTGAAGGCTGTACGAAACACGCTGGTGCTCGGCTTCTTACATGTATACAGCCGAACGAAAACAAAATACTCATCAAAGAGTAAAACTAAACAATAATTTCATTCAGTCTTATGAAAGCTTTTGAACAAAGCAGGTCTATGTCGCATTGCCTTTTGAAGTTCATATATATTTTTTTAATAGGTACACAGAGAATATTTGTTTAAAAGAAACCAAAAATGTTGAGAAAATTTCGAAGACTTGATAAACTAAATAACGCAAAGCAGTTGAGTCTGCTATAAATTAAAAATTTTCTCTAAATTACATAAGTCGCCTCCATTTGACAACATTATAGCTGTCTTTTATGCATTTTTTTAAATTTTAAAAAATATCCTGTTACTGCAGGCTGTTAAGTTTTTTTAGTTTTTGGTAACATATCACTTATTTACCTTTGAAATTTCTTATATTTTTAAGTTTTGCTATTTTTTTTTTTTGTATTTAAAGAAATGAATAATTTATTATTACTTATTTGATATAATAAACTTCAAACTAATGGATAAAAGAAAATGTTGTTCACATTTTTTTTTACATTTTCAGAATGTAAGATTTAAAATCTTAAAACAACAAAATATATTTAAAATTTTACCATATTCTTCGTGAACTCAACTATTTTCCCTTTTAGTCATTCATAAACACATTCATACAAAATCTACACAAACCCATTTAATATCGGCATTGTGTTGCGTCCATGGATTTCGATCAGTGTAATAAAACTAACACATGCTCATAAATATTATTACTAATTCAATTCTCTCGATGGCCACCACTGGTTTAGACCCCACGATCTGCTCAGAAGTTGGTTGCTGCCCCATATTGACTTTATAGCCTTATTCGTTATCGACTCTAGATGAGGATTCCAGGTGAGTGTTCTATCAAGTAATATACCCAGACATTTTACATCCTCCTTGAGTTGGACCTCCGTGTTCCTTATATGAAGTGATGGAATATAAAGATTCCTTCTTCTAGTGAACGGGATAATTGTGGTTTTATTGGGATTTATGGAAAGTCCCTCGTCTTAGCACCATTTCCATGTAAGCCTTAGTGCTTCATGTATTTGTTTCCCAATTGTCTGGTCATGTGTTCCACCTATAAACACTGTGATGTCATCCGCATAACCCACAGTGGTAAAATCATTATTGTTTAGTTTTACAATGAGGTCATCCACCAAGATTGATCACAGTAGTGGGGAAAGTACGCCTCCCTGAGGGCATCCTTTTATAATGCTAATCTTTTTCTCTCTATCTCCAAGATTAGCCACTATTTGTCTCCTAGAGAGTAACTTTTTTATCCACCCTGTCACAATTGGGTCCGAGTCCAATCTGATAAGCGCTCCTTCCATAGTTTGAAAGCTGACATTGTCAAAAGCGCCTTCTATGCCCATAAAGGAACATAAGGCTACTTCCTTCAACTCCAGTGTTTTTTCAATTATTGAAGTTAATTTGTGGACAGCTGAGATCATTGATTTACCTTTTTGGTAGGCAAATTGAAGATTATGTAGCGGTCTACTTTTCAGAAGTTCATTGCGAATATATAGATCAATCACCTTCTCCATAGTCTTCAGCATGAAGGATGAGAGACTGATTGGTCTATATAATTTCGGATTATCAAAAGGTTTATTTCCTCCCTTGGGAAGGAATACAACCTTCACCTTTGTCTACTTAGTTGGAATATAACTAAGTGCAAGACTGGCCTTGAAGATATGAACCAGTTTTCTTTTAAGCGAATCCGGACCATTTATTAGTAGGGCTGGAAAAATCCCATCTGGTCTAGGTGATTAGTATGGTCTAAATGAGTTTACACTCCATTTTATACTATCATATATTATGATTCGTTTAACTAGAGAATTCATCATGTTGTTCTCATTTCTAGTCTCGATATCTCCCATTGATTCCTCCATTACAAAACTACATCCTGGGAAGTGAGTCCTAAGTAGAAGCTCCAGAGTTTCCCCAAAAGATGCAGTTTGGTCTGAGTCATCTCTCTTGAGAGTACCTATATTCTGGTTCTTATATGAGGATAAGGCTCTTTGAATCCTTGCCGTTTCCGACACATCCTTCAACTCCCCGCAGAAGTTTATCCAGGATAATCTTTTCGATTTCCTTATTTCCCTGTTATACTTAGTAAGGGCAGTTCTATAGCGTATCCAGTCACCACTACTTTTAGCACTATTAAATTCCTGCCTAGCTACCTTCCTAAGTTCTTCAAGTGTTTTATTCCACCATCTGACCTTCCTGTCGGTGCTCTTGCTTTCCAGTGGACAGTTGTCCTCATAGGTATCTAGAATGTCAGTTGTGTCGAGATCTACGTATGTTTGTGCTTATTGGTAGCAACATCTTGTCGTTTATCTTGGTGCGAATAGACGTGGTTTTGAAAAGCTGCTAATATATAGTGATTTTAAAGAAAAGAAAAACGTTAAAATATATAAACACAAAAACCAAAAACGTTATATTTGATGCCAGAGTTTTGATCACAAAAACTATTATTTACAAAAATAAAAGTGAACCGAACAGAAATTAATAAAAAAAATCAAAAAACACTCAATATTTACACGAAAACTATCAACAAGAAATATTGTCTACAGCTGTTTCTTTTACCCAAAATACTGGTTGGTTGTGTGTAGCCAGATCGTAGATTTACTGCAATCGTTACCGTTGCCGTTTTTTGTGGTTATATCTTAAACTCTATTGTGATTAAACGTTTTTCGTGACCATAGTTAACAATTCTGTTACCTTATTTAAAGTTGTGCTGTTTTTGACCTGTAGAGCTTAATAATGGCATGTTTGAAAAAGGCTGCTCTTTGGTTGATTATAAAGAAAGAATGCTTACCTGTTGGCTTTGTCATGGTTTCTGTCACTTTAAATGTAGTGGCCTGTCTGGTTTGGTTGTTGAGTCAATATCTAAATATAAAAACTTGCATTGGCGCTGTAATTTATGTCAAAAAATTGGTGCTGATTTTTATCGTTTCTTTCAAAGTATGAAAGATAATTTGTTGCAAATTCAACAAAACATTAATAATTTATCTGGTCAAATTAATGCTTATGGAAAGCTTTTTGATGATTTCAAATCCTTAGAGGGATTGCTGTCACCATCCCCAACTCGTCGTAAGTCTCCAAGTTTCTTGAATAAAGAAAATTCTAGTCAGAATCCTGGTCCAAATGGCGCACATCAGAATGGTACTACTGCTAATGCATCTGCTTTATATTTACCAAAACCTTTTCAAAATATTATTATTATTATGGTATTGATCCTGCCGTTGCTCATTCAAACAACGTTCAAGTTTTAATTAATAAACCTACTACAATATTAAAAGTAACTGCAGCAGTTCCAATTACATCAAATGCTAATAACCATAATTGGAGATTTTAACATGCCGTCTACATCCTGGAAAGCTGATCCTGATACCAATTAGTTAGTGCCATCTCATTATTCCGATTCTTCAGCTGCATTTATTCATGGTTTATTGGAAAATTGTGTTTTCCAAGTCAACTCCGTCACAAATGCATTTGGTAGACTGTTGGACCTTATTTTCGTTAATGAACCTAATATTGCGGTATAGCCCTATTTCTAATCCGGAAGATATATACCATCCAATACTTGAGATATCTTGCTTTTGTTCCAATCCTCGTCATAAAAAAAAGTTAACTCACAGCGATAAAATCTTTTGCTTTAATAAAACTAATTACCAAGATTTACAACTCCATCTATTCCAAATTGACTGGATAAATGTGTATCTCGTTGCAATGATAACTTGGACTTGTGCTTGCATAAATTTTATCATCACCTCTTTGAATATTTCTCGGCATCTGTACCTAAAATGTTACCTCCTGAATCGAATGGTCCTCCTTGGAATACCAAACATCTATTTCAACTTAAAAATAAGATAAACAAAATGTACAAAAATTATAAAAAATGTGGAACATTGATAGATTATATGAAATACTCGTTATCAAGATCGGAATTTATTGCTGCTAATCAATTGGCCTATAATACCTATTTAATTAAAGTAAGGAATAATCTAAAAAATAATTCAAAATCATTTTATAAATTTTTTAATTCTAAAAGACGTACTGCGGACTTTTCTTCGGTTATGAAGTACGGTTATTTAGAATCTTCAGATGATAACTCCATAAGTAATATGTTTGCAGACTTTTTTGCATTAACTTATTCTTCGACAGTATTTAATAGCAATAATCTGTATCCATACATCATATCGGAGTCTTCAATTATTAATATACCATCCATCAATCAACATACAGTTCTGAATGCCCTGACAAAAATGAAATTGTCGTATGCTGCTGGTCCTGCCGGTGTTCCCAGTTGCATTTTAAAGCGCTGCGCACATTTATTGTATATTCCTTTGACTTATATGTTTAACATATCCCTTAAATTGCGTTACTTTCCTCCCATTTGGAAAGAATCATTTGTTATTCCCTTCTTTAAGTCTGGATCTAAAGCTGGTATTTCGAATTATAGAGGCATTGCTAAATTAAGTGCTATTCCAAAACTATTTGAAAAACTTATATATGACACGTTGTCACATCATGTGTCCTCTATCATATCTCCAACGCAACATGGATTCTGCAAATCACGCTCTACAATAACAAATTTTTTGAGCTTACAACTTTAGTAAATGATGGTTTTATTAATATGAAACAAACAGATGTTATTTATAATGATTTTAGCAAGGCATTTGATAAAGTAAATCATGATCTATTGTTGTTTAAGCTTGACCGTATGGGCTTTGGTATATTACTGATAAAATGACTTGGATCACATTTAAAAGATAGAACACAATTATTAAGTTTCGTAACTCGTATTCCAACAAGATAAAAGTATTATCTGGTGTACCTTAAATCTGGTGTACCTTACATTAATGTATGCAGACGATGTAAAGTTAATTTTTACCCTCAACAATCTTGATCGACAATCACTTTTACAGAATGATATTGATCGTTTAACTACTTGGTGTAATATTAATCTAATGGACCTAAATGTCAACAAATGCAAATATATGATTTTTGCAAGATCAATTCCAATTAATGGTCGGTATATCATGAATAATGCTGTGCTTGATTTCTTGATTCTGGATAAAAAATTAGACTTTAGAAGTCATATTTCGCTAACAATAAATAAAGCTACTGGTGTACTTGGATTCATTAAACGGTGGGCTAAAGAGTTTTTGGATCCGTATACGACAACATAATTGTTTACTACCTTGGTAAGACCAATACTCGAATATGGGTCTGTAGTCTGGGATCCGCAATATCATATATATTCGAAGAAAATTGAATCAGTTCAAAAACAATTTTTGTTATTTTGTCTTTGTGTTTTGGGCTGGGATCCTAATATGATGTTGCCATCTTATGAAAATCGTCTGGCTATAATTAAGTTTCCTACATTGAAAAGTCACAGACATATGCTAAATGTTACTTTCCTGTTAAAACTGTCAAATGGTAGTCTTAAATCTGAATTTCTTATCAACAAAATAAATATAAATATTCCTTTTCGATCATCAAGAAATTATAACTTTCTAACTATCAAATATTATTGTAGAAACTATGCTAATTTTATTCTACTTCGTTGAATTTGTGATGAGTTTAATATGCTGTATCAGTTTATTGATTTTAATAAAAGTTTGGATATTGTGAGAAGAGATATTATATTACACCTTAATGCATTAAATTAACTGAATTAAATAAATGTTATATATCAGTTTTGTTAAATGTTTAATTATATATATAAATTATAATATAAATGTATACTTTAAGTAGTCTGTAAGGATGATTCCGTAGACTGAATAAATAAAAAAATAAATAAATAAAAAAAACTTAGAAGATCCCAACTTTGCCTCAAGTTCAGATTTATACCTGTTCCAGTCCGTGGCCTTCGGGGATCTAGACTTTATCTCAAAAAGAATATGTTTATGGTCCGAAAACTAGGTTTAATTTGAAACTCTCCAGTTCGTGATCATGTCCTGCATATTGTATGTATTCAGAGTTATGTCAATAACCTCTTGCCTGATCGCATTTTTGAAAGTGGGATTCTTGCCCCTGTTCGCTATCGCTAAATTGTTAAGATAAAATCTAAAAATGACTCACCTCTTTTGTTGGTGTCCGAGCTACACCATACTTTGTTGTGGGCGTTTGCATCGCAACCAATTATCAGGCTCTTGTTGCTACTTCTGCAATACTCCACAAGCGCCTTCATTCTTACCGTTGGTACTTCTGGCTGATCTCCCGGGAAGGAGGCAGAGGATAATACTACCTCCGTGCGACTCACATTTGTCCCGCATCTATCATGATGGTCACCATGTCACCATCCGTGAATTCTGAAATTAAAAGAGTTAAAGTTTTCGTCTAATACTATGGCGGCCCTCGGCCTTTCCGACTTCATATCATGGATTAACTCACATTTTTTTTTATGTTAAGCCCACATATCTTACCCGTCCTAATTCAGGGCTCTTGAATCAGGCCAACATTGTAGGTGTCACATAGCGTGTTGATGATTTGCCCGAACACACTCCATTATGACGTATTTTTTGTTGTTGTAGTTGGTGTTGTTGATACAGAAGTGGCTGGTTTTACTGGTAACTTATCACCTTCAACTGGTCCATCTTCTTTAGTCTCGGAGGCTTCCATTTCCTCATCTTTATCTCCGACTTTCTTGAGGTTCAATTGGATCTGTCCAAATCTATAGGATATTTGACCCTTATTGAACTCCAATTTTGCCGTATCAATGGATACTACTACCTTCGAAACAACCTCCATGCCTCTACCTTGAGCCAATCGTTCTGCTTTTGAACAAATGATAGGATCCTTTCTGTTTCCATATTAGCAGCGTTGGGGAAATAACCAACAGCAACTTTAAGATGAGCAACTTTCGTTTCCTCCGTTGCCCACAAATCTGCTGTTGCCCATGGTTTGAGGCCTGGAATCAGCTTTTTTATACTCTCAGCCATGTCGTTGTTTTTACAGTGTAGGGTTAAAAAACCTGCCTTATAAGTACTATTTAGGAATTGAGGTGTGATCTCATTCTCCTCTAGCACTTTATCCATGATGGCGTTGGGAAGTCCTTTGCTAGTATAGCAATTTTTTGGCCAGTGAGCACATCTTTAAAGAAAGGCTTGTTCTGAACTTTTTGCTTTTGGATGGATTTGGCCATGGGTTTGTCCTTCGTCGGTTCTTCCCTTTCTGCCTCTTGCGATCTGCTATTTTTTATTTTTCTAATGGATCAAGGGCTTTGACTCGGGCTTGATCTCTATCAAGTCCTTGCCGAATATGGAAATTCATTCTTTTCCTAGCAGCACCACTTAATCTTTGTTTGTTGTCAATTTATTGACCTATAATTTTTAAATTTTTCTAGTGATTTCTTCACTTGCACTTAATGCGTTTCTGGAAGTTGAGGCATGTTCGTCCTCCTTTCCAGGGTTATTATTATGATTGACATTATTTGATTTTGAGGTACTTTCATCATCCATGTTTTTATTTATGTTTTTTGTTATATTTTGTTTTGGTGTGTTCATTTTCTTGTTTTTGGTCCCACGAGTAGTCAGGGAAAGTTTCGTCCACCAGATTTGATGGTAAAACTAAAACGATGTTGAATGAAGAACGCATGCTGTAAATAAAAGAATATATAAATATATAAAAAATCTAGTTACGGTCTTGGAATTATATGAGTATCTATAAATTCCATAGACATCATATGACGCCGTGGTGTTTTAAAATTCGATCCACTGTCGGAGGGAGTTTCTCTTGACGTTTTTCCCTAACGTATCTGTCCCAAAGACACGCCCATCTCTTCACACACGACTCCTCTAAGAAGTTGTTAGTTTTACAAATTTTTTGCATTCCAATCTACGAGTATGTAGGAATAAATTGTTTAACTTTCCTAGCAATTGCAGCTTTCCTGTTGGAAAGCTTATTTATATAGGCAATAAAATTAACTTTCCATCATTCATGGTATATTTTTTATATCTATTATATCGCGCTTTTTTTGTCTTAAACTCAATATTACACACAATAGTGGGTACGGCTACCATCTGAAAACTGTTGTCGTTACTGAAATTTAGATTTCGAATACCAATTAGATTTAAAGTTAGTTGCTTTTCTTGTTGGCTTTGCCATAAAAAACAATGATCGTGTCTTCTATAGAAATAATTCGTTACTATTTGGATTCTTTTAATTTTAATTTATTAATTTATTAATTTCTTTATTAATTTCCTGTACAACAAGACATGTCTTATAATTAAAGTACAGGATTTTCATCGTTCAAAAATTCGCCACAAAATTAAAAAAAAAAAATGTATAACTTATTTAAAATAAAGTAAAATAAATACAAGAAATTATTAAAATTCATGAATTTAAAGATATGAAAATTATATATATTTAAACAAAGTAACTAAACAAAAATTTCTTAAAATGTATCGCGTTACTAACTAATTGTTGATTGTGTGGAATTGCATTCCAAAGACGTGTGGCGTTTATGAAAAATTGCCATTCTGACACAAGGCATCGACGCATAGAGATAATAAGTTTTTTGCCCCTTCTGGATCTAGCAAACTGTATTTGATCATAAAGATATAGGGGTTGCTCAGTGTAAATAATTTTGTACAAAAACATTAAAACCCTTATATTAATAAGGATATCGAATCAGACTCCATAAAGACTTTTTGAGACAGCCGAAACGCTATCAGGTTTCTTCAGTCCATAAACATATCTAACAATATTGTTGTACAAATTTTTAGTTTTTCCTTGCTGGAGTAGTCGCAGTTGCCAGAGTAGAAAACCCCTAATGAAATTCATTATGTAACGGAGCCAGCGTTATAACACCCAAAGTTTGATCCCTATAAGAAAGTTTTGATTCTTGGCTAAAAATTTCCAGATATTAATATAAAAAAAAGCAAATACTTTAATCTGATTTTTTAATATTTAATTTTTAATTTTTAATTTTTAATTTTTAATTTTTAATTTTTAATTTTTAATTTTTAATTTTTAATTTTTAATTTTTAATTTTTAATTTTTAATTTTTAATTTTTAATTTTTAATTTTTAATTTTTAATTTTTAATTTTTAATTTTTAACTTTTAATTTTTAATTTTTAATTTTTAATTTTTAATTTTTAATTTTTAATTTTTAATTTTTAATTTTTAATTTTTAATTTTTAATTTTTAATTTTTAATTTTTAATTTTTAATTTTTAATTTTTAATTTTTAATTTTTAATTTTTAATTTTTAATTCTTAAATTTTTAATTTTTAATTTTTAATTATTAATTTTTAATTTTTAATTTTTAATTTTTAATTTTTAATTTTTAATTTTTAATTTTTAATTTTTAATTTTTAATTTTTAATTTTTAATTTTTAATTTTTAATTTTTAATTTTTAATTTTTAATTTTTAGTTTTTAATTTTTAATTTTTAATTTTTAATTTTTAATTTTTAATTTTTAATTTTTTATTTTTAATTTTTAATTTTTAATTTTTAACTTTTAATTTTTAATTTTTAATTTTTAATATTTAATTTTTAATTTTTAATATTTAATTATTAATTTTTGATTTTTAATTTTTAATTTTTAATTTTTAATTTTTGATTTTTAATTTTTAATTTTTAATTTTTAATTTTTAATTTTTAATTTTTAATTTTTAATTTTTAATTTTTAATTTTTAATTTTTAATTTTTAATTTTTAATTTTTAATTTTTAATTTTTAATTTTTAATTTTTAATTTTTAATTTTTAATTTTTAATTTTTAATTTTTAATTTTTAATTTTTAATTTTTAATTTTTAATTTTTAATTTTTAATTTTTAATTTTTAATTTTTAATTTTTAATTTTTAATTTTTAATTTTTAATTTTTAATTTTTAATTTTTAATTTTTAATTTTTAATTTTTAATTTTTAATTTTTAATTTTTAATTTTTAATTTTTAATTTTTAATTTTTAATTTTTAATTTTTAATTTTTAATTTTTAATTTTTAATTTTTAATTTTTATTTTTTAATTTTTAATTTTTAATTTTTAATTTTTAATTTTTTATTTTTAATTTTTAATTTTTAATTTTTAATTTTTAATTTTTAATTTTTAATTTTTAATTTTTAATTTTTAATTTTTAATTTTTAATTTTTAATTTTTAATTTTTAATTTTTAATTTTTAATTTTTAATTTTTAACTTTTAATTTTTAATTTTTAATTTTTAATTTTTAATTTTTAATTTTTAATTTTTAATTTTTAATTTTTAATTTTTTAATTTTTAATTTTTAATTTTTAATTTTTAATTTTTAATTTTTAATTTTTAATTTTTAATTTTTAATTTTTAATTTTTAATTTTTAATTTTTAATTTTTAATTTTTAATTTTTAATTTTTAATTTTTAATTTTTAATTTTTAATTTTTAATTTTTAATTTTTTAATTTTTTAATTTTTAATTTTTAATTTTTAATTTTAATTTTGAATTTTTAATTTTTAATTTTTAATTTTTAATTTTTAATTTTTAATTTTTAATTTTTAATTTTTAATTTTTAATTTTTAATTTTTAATTTTTAATTTTTAATTTTTAATTTTTAATTTTTAATTTTTAATTTTTAATTTTTAATTTCTAATTTTTAATTTTTAATTTTTAATTTTTAATTTTTAATTTTTAATTTTTAATTTTTAATTTTTAATTTTTAATTTTTAATTTTACATTTTTAATTTTTAATTTTTAATTTTTAATTTTTAATTTTTAATTTTTAATTTTTAATTTTTAATTTTTAATTTTTAATTTTTAATTTTTAATTTTTAATTTTTAATTTTTAATTTTTAATTTTTAATTTTTAATTTTTAATTTTTAATTTTTAATTTTTAATTTTTAATTTTTAATTTTTAATTTTTAATTTTTAATTTTTAATTTTAATTTTTAATTTTTAATTTTTAATTTTTAATTTTTAATTTTTAATTTTTAATTTTTAATTTTTAATTTTTAATTTTTAATTTTTAATTTTTAATTTTTAATTTTTAATTTTTAATTTTGAATTTTGAATTTTGAATTTTTAATTTTTAATTTTTAATTTTTAATTTTTAATTTTAATTTTTAATTTTTAATTTTTAATATTTTAATTTTTAATTTTTTAATTTTTAATTTTTAATTTTTAATTTTTAATTTTTAATTTTTAATTTTTAATTTTTAATTTTTATTTTTTAATTTTTAATTTTTAATTTTTAGTTTTTAATTTTTAATTTTTAATTTTTAATTTTTAATTTTTAATTTTTAATTTTTAATTTTTAATTTTTAATTTTTAATTTTTAATTTTTAATTTTTAATTTTTAATTTTTAATTTTTAATTTTTAATTTTTAATTTTTAATTTTTAATTTTTAATTTTTAATTTTTAATTTTTAATTTTTAATTTTTAATTTTTAATTTTTAATTTTTAATTTTTAATTTTTAATTTTTAATTTTTAATTTTTAATTTTTAATTTTTAATTTTTAATTTTTAATTTTTAATTTTTAATTTTTAATTTTTAATTTTAATTTTTAATTTTTAATTTTTAATTTTTAATTTTTAATTTTTCATTTTTCATTTTTAATTTTTAATTTTTAATTTTTAATTTTTAATTTTTAATTTTTAATTTTTAATTTTTAATTTTTAATTTTTAATTTTTAATTTTTAATTTTTAATTTTTAATTTCTAATTTTTAATTTTTAATTTTTAATTTTTAATTTTTAATTTTTAATTTTTAATTTTTAATTTTTAATTTTTAATTTTTAATTTTTAATTTTTAATTTTTAATTTATAATTTTTAATTTTTTTAATTTTTAATTTTTAATTTTTAATTTTTAATTTTTAATTTTTAATTTTTAATTTTTAATTTTTAATTTTTAATTTTTAATTTTAAATTTTATATTTTTAATTTTTAATTTTCAATTTTTAATTTTTAATTTTTAATTTTTAATTTTTAATTTTTAATTTTTAATTTTTAAATTTTAATTTTTAATTTTTAATTTTTAATTTTTAATTTTTAATTTTTAAATTTTAATTTTTAATTTTTAATTTTTAATTTTTAATTTTTAATTTTTAATTTTTAATTTTTAATTTTTAATTTTTAATTTTTAATTTTAAATTTTATATTTTTAATTTTTAATTTTTAATTTTTAATTTTTAATTTTTAATTTTTAATTTTTAATTTTTAAATTTTAATTTTTAATTTCTAATTTTTAATTTTTAATTATTAATTTTTAATTTTTATTTATTAATTTTTAATTTTTAATTTTTAATTTTTAATTTTTAATTTTTTAATTTTTAATTTTTAATTTTTAATTTTTAATTTTTAATTTTTAATTTTTAATTTTTAATTTTTAATTTTTAATTTTCTATTTTCAATTTTTAATTTTTTAATTTTAAATTTTTTATTTTTTAATTTTTAATTTTTAATTTTTAATTTTAAATTTTTAATTTTTAATTTTTAATTTTTAATTTTTAATTTTTAATTTTAATTTTTAATTTTTATTTTTAATTTTTAATTTTTTTAATTTTTAATTTTTAATTTTTAATTTTTTATTTTTAATTTTTAATTTTTAATTTTTAATTTTTAATTTTTAATTTTTTAATTTTTAATTTTTAATTTTTAATTTTTAATTTAATTTTTAATTTTTAATTTTTAATTTTTAATTTTTAATTTTTAATTTTTAATTTTTAATTTTTAATTTTTAATTTTTAATTTTTAATTTTTAATTTTTAATTTTTAATTTTCAATTTTTAATTTTTAATTTTTAATTTTTTTTTTAATTTTTAATTTTTAAGTTTTAATTTTTAATTTTTAATTTTTAATTTTTAATTTTTAATTTTTAATTTTTAATTTTTAATTTTTAATTTTTAATTTTTATTTTTAATTTTTAATTTTTAATTTTTAATTTTTAATTTTTAATTTTTAATTTTTAATTTTTAATTTTAATTTTTAATTTTAATTTTTAATTTTTAATTTTTAATTTTTAATTTTTAATATTTTTAATTTTAAATT